>JAOTQJ010143968.1:9238-35802 GCA_025642045.1 Solanum sejunctum | reverse complement strand
ACAACCACCTAAGAAAACAGATTTTTCCTTGTCTAAGTTGAAATGAGATTGTAGGCTGGTTATTATTCCCTTTTAAATACTTAGCTTGGCCGACTTACTTCTAAATTTTTGACCATATTGAAACACATGTTATTAAGCTACTTATGCAGCAGCTTGGTCCTTAGACTTGGTCCTAAATGGGTCAGCAAGTTGATGGGCTTGGGCTGCCTATTTTTCAACTTTTCCATCACTTGGTTTGGGTCCAATTTGTTAAGTGTGTTGTATTGTCTTTGGGCCCTCTTTAATACCTATTTTTGGCTGAACATATATACCATTTATGATTCTAAAAATTGGGTCCAAGTTACACCCTTAATAGGGAATTTATTTAAAATCGAACTTGGACAACTTCGACGTCGAGCCTCATATCCATTTAACTAGCGATTTTAAGCTAAGCAAGTAGGTGACTCACCTGCTAGCTTCTAAGTACTACAAGCACCTCATTTCTATCACTTAATTTTAAGGCAGTAATCTCCTCAATTAGACACAAAACCTGTATTCACTCGGCCCTCTTAAGCGCTAGACACACATATAGCCTATTAACACAAGATTCAAGCACTTTTGAGAATTAGCGCTAATTCGACCAAACCATATTATGTGTCATGTTAATTATACTAGTAGTGTAAGGTATGGGGTGTTACATCTATAAAAATCCATGATAGGCACAATCTATGTACATAAGCCTAAGCGCGTAAGGCCTTTTATTGATCTTTAGAGTCCACCGACAGATGAGGGCATTGATGCCCATATTACAACTTCTCCAACTATACTAATACCACAATGGGGTTTATATGGACCTGGGTATTCTTATAAAAATCTCTTTTATTTGATGCTTGATATCTATTGTCCCTTGCACATTGAGGACAATGTTTTTTAGAAGGGGGTGAGCATGTGGAGTTTCCTATCTTTATGGATGATAATTACCTTATATTGTTGCTATGAGTTGGATAAGACAGCGGTGTTTATTTTTATTTTACTGATAAATGTTGATACAATTTTATATTTTTGGGTTATAAATAAATTTTAATTGGGTTGTAATAGAGCAGCATTTGTTTTTGCTATTTTTACTTTTCTTCTTTTGTGTTGAATTGATGAATGATTGCAAATTATATCCTTGAATTTTGGCAAACAACGTGCATATATGAAAAGATGTTCTACTACTAATATTGTGTCTCTAGTCCTTAGCAATTCGAGCGTAGATGATCTATATCTTTGATTGGATGGTTCCATGGATGAGGAGCATGTGCTCACTCACCAATTAGTCCTTTTCTTGGTGAATTAGTCCATGCATAGATTTTATGTATCTTGAGATGAATTTGTGAGTGATTGATCTTTGGTATGCGATGATAAAAAATTATAAGTGTGTTGCCATTGTTTAAATATGAATCCATTTCACCAATATGGGATTAAAAATTTTGTTCAAATGCATGTTGTGCAACATCTAGAAATTTTCTAGTTTATTTTGAGGAGTAACTTGGATTATTCAAAATTAGGAAAGGACCTGAGAAAAAGCAACTGGGCTCATCCTCATAGTCTAAATAGACAATAATGAAGAGTGCCTCAATATATAATAAGAGCATCATAAGCTAAGGTCCCTAAAGTGGAGGATTCACCAACTAGCTTGAGTAATACTGAACTAGCCACGTGGGGAAGGAGGACGAGCAATTTTGGCACTAGTTCCTACATGGTGATATCATGTAGCCAAGAGTATGAGTTAGTACGTTTGAATGTACTATGTATGTAGGACACAATGCAACAAGAGATAAACGTCATAATCAAAATGTATAACAATAGGCAATAGGCACAATATAACAACATCACATGTATGATCAATGCATAAGTAAAACATTCTTAAGTAACTCATGCTCATATAAGATATCATATGTGTAGAAGAGACGAAGCTAGCTTTTCAAAGTACAAACCCTTTGGTAGGTTGGTGATGATCCCACACTATCACTTAGGTGGTGTGTCACAAACCCCTCACTAGGTTGATAACTACAGATCCACATCTAGGTTGATGATGATGTCACCCCCATCACCCTAGTGGTGAAGTACAAATACCTCACTAGATTGATGAGTACGGACCTCCATCTAGGTTATCGGGGCTCTTGGTACCCCCGGATTGGGCATGGTCTAATATAACACTTTATATAGAATTTGTCATATACATAAGCTCATTTCATCATCGTAATATCATTCATCTTATATTTCATGCTTTGGACCTTCAATTTTTCAAGAAATAACATAACGACATTTTATCAAACACGTAGAGAATGTGTGATGCTAGTATAAAATCATGAAATATAGAGATGAAATTATGAAAGAAAATCTATTGTAAAACCATCAATAAACAATTTGCAACACCATTAAGCAACATACACCAAAATCCCTCATCAAATCTTACAATAGATCTAAGATTTATAGCTCAAAACATAGCAAAATAGTCACAACTTTACATAGCTTTAACATAGTTCATAGACATGTTCATACTAGTAAACCCAATTGTAAAATCTACTTTGAATCATACAAATTGAGGAAAAAGGAGATTAGGGCACCAAGATATTATCCAAGTTGTATTGGGAAGGAGTACTATATGAAAATCTATTTCCCTTTCTGGAGGAACACCAGGAAAGACATTTGGGAAGACATCAAGAAACTCATTTACAATTGGAACCGACTCTATGGGAAGGACTTTAGACTCCACATCCCTAATCCTTACAGGATGGTAAAGACACTACTTAGAGATCAACTTATGGGCTTTAATGTAAGAGATGAAACTACTATTGACCACCACATGTTGACTTTCCCACACAAGGACAGGTTCATTTGGAAATTAGAATTTGACCCTATGGGTTCTACAATCTATAGAAGCAAGAAGGCATGTAACTAATCAATCCCATGAACCAACATAAAAATCAATCATGTCTAATTTAACAAGATCACAAGGTAACAACTTATGCAAAATCCAAATAGGACAACTTCTACAAACTTTTCTAGCAACAATAGAGACATCAATAAGAGTAGACACTTCATATGACTCATGCAACAACGCGGGGTCAACATGGAACTTTCTGGCAACAAAAGGGGAAACAAAGAAAGAGTGGTACCTTGGTCAATCAAAGTATATACATCAAAGTCAAAGATTTTTAACATATCAATAACGACATTAGAAACCTCACCAACCCCTTGCCTCCCATGTAGAGCATAAAATGGATTAAGCCTTGGGGCACCACCATGAGGACTACCACTACCCAATGGAACTGCATTTGTACCCCGACCTTTGCCATGGTTTCTTGGACAATCCACCCTTTTGTGACCAAGCTCCCTAGAATCAAAGCATCTATTACAACCGTTCAAACATGGGTCCCTATGACTCTTCCTACATGTACGACACACATCAATGAAAGCCACACCACCAACACTTTGGGGCCTAGGAAAGTCATTGGCACCCCCTATTAGTAATATGAGAAGACCCTTGGCTTTGATGGGACTGGACACCCCTTTAGAACTTGCCCCCAAGACAGGAAATCTTGGCTTCATATCCCCTACTCTTCCTCAACTTTTCCTCATCCATTTTCTCAACATATGTCATGGACAGAGACAAGTCCACGTAACTAATTAGCAAAGTGGATTGGCATTCTTCACTTACCAAGTCAGAGACCCCTATCACAAACTTGTTCATCCTAAATATAGGATTGACCACCAAATGAGGAGCATACTTTGAATGTTTATTACACTTGATGGCATACTCCCTCACACTCAGAGCACCTGGTTTCAAGTTCATGAACTCTACCAGCTTAGATTTCCTATGCTCAAGAAGGCCAAGTTTGTCTCCGCTCTAATATTGGCTCTACCGAAAAGGTTAGAAGGGTTTTGTGGTTGTTGATAGTCCCAAATCTTCATTGATTAGATGAGTTAAGTCAAAACAAAACCTTGATCATGCCTTGCTAGAGTTGAGGACCTTGGTGAAGAATGGTAGAGTGGAGGTTTTCTCCGAAGGGGGATATGGTACCTAAGGTTCCAAGGTAGATTATATGTGCCTAATGTTAATGACTTGAGGGAGTTAATTTTGAGAGAGAGGCTTATGATTCATCATATTCTATTCTTCTCGATTCCATGAGAATGGATAGAGACTATGGGAAGGTACCTTTGTGAGGTTGGTAATATGGCTATCATGTACTGAATTTGGTTACGGAAGCTTTGGAGAAGGTGATGTTGATGTGGGAAAGGTTGAGGGTAGATCAAAGTGGGCAAAAGTCATATTAAAATGTGAGAAGGAGAGATCTTGATTTTAAGCTTATTGATTGGGTTTACTTGAAGGTCTCACCATGAAGGGTGTGGTCTAGTTTGGCAAGAAAAGGAAATTAAGCCCAATATTTGTAGGTACTTATAGGGTATTGAGGAGGATTGGTAAGATAACCTATGAGTTGGAGTTGCCATTGATATATGTATGATTCACTCGGTCTTCCATTTATCTATGTTGAAGAAGTGTATGGGTGACCCAAGTGTTATTGTGCCTTTAGATATTGTGGGCGTTGTAGAAGATAATTTGACCTATGAGGAGGTACCGATAGAGATTTTTGATAGACAAGTGAGGAGGTTGAGGAACAAATATGTAGCTACTGTCAATGTTCTTTGGAGGAACGAACAAGTCGAAAGTGTCACTTTGGGAGCCGGAGAGGACATGAAGAAGTGACATTTGTACCTCTTTCATTCTATTCAATCCTAAGATGACAAATTAAGTCCTATCTATGATTTCAAGTCTTATGTTTCTACTCTTATGTCATTTTGCATGCATTCATGTTTTTGTTGAGAAGTTTATGGTTATTTTTGACATTTATTTTGACATTTTCAAAACAATATTTACGTGCATTTATCGCATTCATGTTGGGATGAAATATTCACAATTACTTCTTTTATGTATGTTTCTTTGTCATTCGGGGCCCCCAAATGTTCCGAAGGGAGAGGTATTGAAACTCTCCAAAAATGTGCTTTGAAAATGCTCATAATCATAATTTTTATATATCTCAAAATCTGTACGTGATATCAAAAATCCAACTTCATATTCTTGATCAGGGGGCACAACTGTGTGGGGAATAGGTATAACTTGGATTTTTAGAGGACCCATAAAAAAATAATTTTTGTAAAATTTACTTATCTAGTGTGCATCCATAACTAGACCACAACGTGGATTGGGAACAGATCAGTGTAATTCTGCCTTCCATGATGGGTTCGTGTTGCGGACCAGACGCAGCCCAGTTAAACATTTTTCTTAGTTTTTCATTTTCGCCAAGGGCATTTAGGACATAGCTCCAAGCCCAATTATGCATGAAAACACCTCTACTTACCCATTTTTCAACTCTATATCACTCAAAAACCTCTCTAAAAATACTCCAATAATTTATCAAAATTCTCATCAAAAATCAAGGATTTCAAGCGCACTTTGGATCTCAAGAACTCAATACAAGAATCAAGTCTTCTTCAAGTCTACTTCATGGAAAACCCAAGTCTATGGTATGTGAGTTTCATCCATTGGATCCTTTCACCTATGGAACCCAATCTCCATTTCTATAGGTATCTTCTATTATGAATTATAAGTATAAATTATATTGGGATTTTATGAAATATTGATTTATTATACATGACTATCTATTTCAAGCTTATACTATGAATGTGTTTTGTCTATTGACATTACACATGTTTTGAGCTATGAAACTATGATCTATTATGAGATTTGATGATGAATTTCAAGGTATTCTATATGAGGGTTTTACTTTATGTTGGTGGATTGATTTGCATTGAGTTTTCTCATATTATTGCAATCTTGATAGGCATGATTTTGAACAAGAATTATACACCCACCAAGTAGTTGATAAAATGTCTTGATAAGAATTCTTAGAGTTATTGATGATCTATTGCATGATTTATAAGTCAAGTAACTCTATGATGATTTTTGGCTTTAAAAAATGTATTGAATTCATGAAAATGTCTCTGATGTTGTAAATGCCAGATTAAGACCTTTTTCAAAGATTTTACCTCTTGTGGGGCTTTGATGTTAATGCGAGGGTAATGTTTGATGATGATCTATTCTTATGTTTTAAAGTTAGGCTCACCATTAGAGGTCAAAGATGTTTTAGGGCTACTCATTCATGTTCCAATGTTTCTTACAAATTGCAAAAGTGGGATTATTTCAATTATTTTGTGGGATTAGGCTTAGCACTAATGTATTGGATGCGGCATGGACCATCTTCATGGGTTCATATTCCTTTCCTCAAACTATGCGCAAATATTGGATTGTACTTTACCCTTGCTTTACTAGTGGATCCATTTAGTGCACTTCTCAATGAAATCCTTTCCAAAATGGGTCATGTTACCATAAGTAGGGTTACTTCATATGAAATGGGTCATGTTCTCGTAAGGTAAAGTATAGTTTACTTTTGCAAGTAGACAACTACTTTACGAATAAAGAGTAATTATCGGGATTACAAGTTATTCCTCATTTATTCTTATTCTTTTGTCGATTTAGGTTATCTTCTCACATATGTATTGAGTTCTATGAATGTTGGATGATTTATAAACATGTTTTACTTCAGGCATAGATCATACATGCCATATTGAGATTATAGTTATCTATTGCCTATTTCTATGCATTTTGACTATATTGGCATATGTCTTGTTGCACTATACCCTACATATTTAGTACATTCAAATGTACTAATGCATACATTATGCCTACATGATATCACTATACAAGGACCGAAGCTCCTCTTGATAATTCTCCGCTTGGGATTATTCAAAGATAAGCTTTGGTGAGTCCTTAAGATTGAGGACAGTATCTACTTTGTCTTGATATCTCTAAGACTTCTTTATATTGAACATTTGATATTGTGAGGGTGAGTACGGAAAGAGTCTTTGCGCCTACTCCATTGTAATCTTAGAGGTATTATTGGAATATTATGATGTTATTATGCTATGAGCTTGACTCTTATGCTTTGTTTATATTCAAGACTTCCCTTAGTCCTATTTCACATTTTGTATATCTTTTGTTGTTATTTTCTTTGCTTCTATGACCAACGATGTGTGAGTGATATGCTAAGAAGCTTTTGTGGGTTCCTTCGGGTTCCCATTCGCTATGTCACATCTTATAATGACCCTCCAAAAAGTGCCTAAAAATGTGCCTCAAAAGTGCATGGAATTGTCATTTCCATATATCTCAAAATCCAAGCACGATATAGAAAATTCAACTTCATATTCTTGATCAGGGGGTCAAATTAAGTGGGGAATAGGTCTAACCCCAATTTAATAGAAATTGATTAGCAATTTAAGTTTGTATAATTTTAAATTTTGAGAATCGATTTGTGATGGTACCACGATATGCAAACATCGAAGACCTGTGTAAATATTTCCTTTGTGGCAGGTTCCATCGTAGACCAGATGCAGACTTGTGTATCTTATTGCCAGTGATTTTTATCTCGATCCAAGGCTTTTAGATCATGGGCCTAAGTGTTTCCAAATGTGAAAATACCTACAGTTGCCAATTTATCACCCTCACATCACTCTAAACATTCCCCAATACTCATTCAAACACTGAGATAATATTTCACCTCCTAAATTCAAGATTCAAAACCCTCTTCGAATCTAATGATTTTCTCTCAAGCTTCTGGTCTCCATCTCCAATCTTCATTAGGTTGATCTCCAAAGCTAAGGTATATGGGTTTATTTTATGGGTTCCTTTCACCCATGATAGCCAAGCTCCTTTTTACTCTAAATTGCATCATTTAAAGTAGATTTACTCATAGGTCATATCTATTATAAAATTCACTGCACACTATGTTGGGGTTTATGATATTGTGACTTTTTCGCTATGTTTAGGTCTATGAATCTATGATGTATTGTGAGATTTTATGAGTGGTTTTGATGTATATTGCTTCATGGTGGTACCAATCATATTGATGGCTTTACGTTGGGTTTTATAGCATGATTTCATTCTTGAATTGTATGGATTTACACTAGCACTACACACGCTCTAAATGTTCAATAAAATGTTCGGTTATGGTTTTCTTGATGACCTGAAGGTCCTAGCTTGGGGGTTTGAGGACTTGAAGGTCCTAGCTCAGGGGGTTTGTACTCCATCAACCTGATGAAGGGGTTTGTACCTCATGCGCCTAACAAAAGGGGTCGTATGCCTTGGATTATACTAAGAATAGTCACTCCTTATATTTATTTTATGGTTCATATAAGTGTGGTTTACCATGAGCATCATATATGCATGCCATATGGCTATATGTACTCTTTGCCTATGCCTATACATTTTGATTATGTTGCTCTCAATTGTTGAATAGTATCTTACATACTTAGTACATTGGAATGTACTAACGCATACTCTATGCCTGAATGATGTCGTCAAGTAGGCACAGATGGACTATTTGATCATCATCATACTCCATGTGGCTAGTATGATTGTCTCTCAAGCTTGTTGGCGAGTCCTCCATTTTGGAGATGTGCTCATGATCTCTTGCTAAGTACTAAGGCTATCTTGTCTTTATTTAAGTACTGACTATGAGGGTGAGCCTTGTTAATTGTCATAGCCCCCACTCTTATATATGTAGTAGAGGTGTTATTGGACATGTTATGTATCTATTCTGTGAGCTTTGACTCTTTTGTTTCTTGATGTTATGATATGGAAGTTTTTACTTAGCCCTAACTCCCTTGCTTATGCTAATCTATTATTGTGATTTTAATTGCTTCCGCAACCAAACATGTGTAATGATATGTTATGAGGCTTTATTTGGGGTTCCTTTGGGTTCTCTATTCGTTAGTCATGTCTAGGCCCTAGGCTTGGGTTGTGACAAAGATGGTATCACAACACTAGGTTTTTAGATCCTTGGATTCCAACACATTGCGTTGATTAGAATATTATTCATGGTGTGTTGTGCACCACAACAATGAGTAGGGTCTACCAGACATTTTAGGAAAATATTTCCCTTTTTCATGTTCTAAGTCATGCTATAGAGTCAAAGTATGTTTACCCCCTAATGATTATCCTTTGCTATGCTAGATCATGCCTAAAATGAGAGGGAGAAGTGCGTGCACACCCAAGAAGCGACCAACTAATAGGGAGCTTCAGGATGCTCTCACTTTGCTAGGACAAGGGACCCAAGCCCCTCATGCTCCTACACCAGCATCTTGGTTGGGAGATTTCATAAGGATGAATCCCCCAGAGTTCCATGGGCCAAAGGTGAGTGAGGACATTTAAGAGTTCAATGATAAAGTCTATAAGATTTTGTATACCATAGATGTGAGGCTGGAAGATAAGGAGAAGTTGGCTGCCTACCAACCCAAAGGGGTAGCAAACATATGGTACAACCAATGGAAGGAGGAAAAGGTGGTTAACAATGTGGTTCTATAGGAAGAGTTCAAGGTGGCCTTCTGTAATCGGTTCTTCCCCCTTGATCTTGGGGAAGCTAAATTGGTGGAATTTATGAATTTGAGACAATGGCCTATAAGTGAGAGGAAGTATGCCCTCAAGTTCACCCAACTTTTAAAGTTTGCTCCTTACTTGGTTGCCAACCTAAGGTTGAGAATGAATAAATTTGTGATGGGTGTTTTCAGCTTTGTCAGTGAGGAGTGTCAGTCCGCCATATTGATTAGTGACATGGACTTATCAAATTTGATGACCTATGTCAAATAAATGGAAGAGGAGAAATTGATGGAAAGAAGGGGTTATGAGTCATAGAGTGCCCGTATTGAGGGTATGTTCTAAAGGAGTGGTCAATTCCATCGAGGCAATAGGTCCTCTCTTGCATTTTGAAAGAAGGTTGCAAATGACTTTTCGATGGCCCAAGGTGTTAAGGGTGTGGCTCCTAATGATGTGTGTGTGAAGTATGGTAAATTTCATGGTGGCCCATGCTTGAGGGATACTGGAGCTTGTTATGGTTGTCGGAAAATTGGGCATAAGGTAATAGATTTCCCTCACAATTGCAACAAGGTTAAGAAGGTTCGTCCATAAGGTGATAAGGTAGTTCCTTTAGGGAGAGGTGGCTGACAAGATGGTGCCCTAAGGCACATTCAGTTTTGTGATTTGTATGGGAGGTAAGGGGTTGATGAGGTCCAAAAATCTTTGACTTTGATGTGTATGCATTGATTAATCTGGTTGCTACTCTTTTTTTTATTACCCCCTCTTTTGCCAAAAATTTCCATATTGAGCCCGAATTATCGCCTACGTCATATGAGATGCCTACTCCTATTTGTGTATCTATTATTGCTAGAAATGTCTATAGAAGTTATCCTATTTGCATCTTCCATAAAATGTTGCCTTGTGATCTTGTTGAGTTGGACATGGTTGATTTTGATGTCATTTTTGGAATGGATTGGTTGAATGCATACTATGGTTCTATTGATTGTAGAACCCATAGGGTCAAATTCAAATTCCTGAATGAGCCAATCCTTGAGTGGGAAAGTCATGATGTGTTGGTCAAGGGTAAGTTCATCTCTTGCATTAAGGCCAGTAACTTGATCTCTAAGGGGTGTCTTTACCACATTGTGAGGGTTAGGGATGTGAAGTAAAGTGCTTCCCATAAAGTTAATTTTGGTTGTTAATGAGTTTCTTGTGTCCTCCTAAATGACCCTCCCGGTATTCATCCTGAAAAGGAAATAGATTTTGGTATATATCTCCTTTACAATTCTCATCTCATTTCTCTTCCCCCTTACTATATGGCCCCGACAAAGTTAAAGGAGTTGAAGCAATAACTGAGGGACTTGTTGGAGAAGGGATTTATTGGGCCTTACCAATCACCTTGGGGTGCATCGGTGTTGTTTGTGAAAAACAAGGATGGGTCCCTTAAAATATGTAGTAACTATCGGCAACTCAATAGTGTCAGCATCAATAATAGGTATCCTCTTCCGAGAATTTATGATTTGTTTGACCAATTGCAAGGGGCTATCTATTTCTCTAAGATTTTTCTTTAGTATGGATACCATCAAGTGAAGGTGAGGGAGTATAATATTCCAAAGATGGCCTTTCAGACTAGATATGGGCATTATGAGTTTTTCGTGATGTCTTTTGGGTTGACCAATGCACCAGCCATGTTCATGTACCTTATGAATAGGGTCTTCAAACCCTACCTTGATTCATTTGTTGTGGTATTCATTATGATATTTTAATCTATTCTCATGGTGAGAAGCAGTATAAGGCTCACTTTAGGGTTGTGTTACAAAGATTGAGAAGAAATTATATGCTAAATATGAAAAGTGTAAATTTTGGTTGAAGGATGTTTCCTTCCTTGGACATGTGGTATTGGGGGATGGTATCAAGATGGATCCTAAGAAGACCAACGTGATCAAAACTTAGTCTAGACCATTGACCTCATTGGATATTAGGAGTTTCTTGGGCTTAGGGAGTCACGATCGGAGATTTATAAATGGGTTCTCTTCTATTACTTCCCCTATGACAACGTTGAATCAAAAAAAGGCCAAGTTTTTGTTGACCAATTAGTGTGAGAGGAGTTTCCAAACCTTGAAAGAAAAGCTTGTATTCGCTCATATATTGTCACTACCGAATAGGCTAGAGGGTTATGTTGTGTATTGTGATACTTCTAGAGTTGGATTATGTTGTGCCCTAATGCAAAACAGTAAGGTCATAGCCTATGCTTCTGCGCAACTCAAGGTCCATGAAAAAAACTATCTTGCCTATGATCTTGAACTAGTCATCGTGCTATTTGGATTAAAGAATTGTTGTCACTACTTGTATGGGGTTCATGTTGATGTGTTCACCGATCATAAGAGCCTCCAATATGTCTTCACTCAAAAAGAACTTAACTTGAGGCAAAGGAGATGGTTAGAACTTCTTAAGGACTATGATATGAGTGTGCATTCTCATCAGGAAAAGGCTAATGTGGTGGCAGAAGCTTTGTGTGGGGTGTCTATGGGTAGCCTTGCTCATGTTGATGGTGATGATAAGTAGGTGGCTAGGGAGGTCCATCATTTGGCTAGATTGCTATTAGGTTGGGGGAAGTGGATAATGGTTGTGCTGTTGTTGTTCAGGGCTCTAAATCCTTATTGGTTGAAGAGGTGAAAAATAAATAAAATATCTTGACCCCCACTTGTTAGAATTGAAGGCCTTAGTGAAAGAGGGAAAAGTGGAGGTTTTATCCCAAGGGGTAGATGGTGCTCTTAGGTACCAATGTAGGTCATGTGTGCATTGTGTTGACCGCTTGATAGAAAAGATCCTTGATGATCCCATTAATTCATCTTATTCTATTCCCTCCGGTTCTACAAAAATGTATAGAGATTTGAGGGAGGTGCATTGGTGGGGATGTGTGAATATGGACATTACAAAAATTCATTTCTGCTTGTCATTGTTGTCAATAAGTCAAAGACAAACATCAAAGTCCCGGGGCCTAACCCAAGAATTAGAGAATCCTACTTGGAAATGGGAGGATATTAATATGGATTCTACTCTTGAATTGCCTAGTTTTACACTAGTACTACACACCCTCTAAGTATTTTATAAAATGTCCGATTATGGTTTTCTTGAGGAATTGAAGGTCCTATGCATGTGTTAAGAATTAAATGATTTTATGATGATGGAATGATGATGAAATGATCATGAGAAGGAATGTATGTATATTATGATAAAAGGAGTGTATGAATGTATGATATTATCTCTACAGTGTTGGGGATGATGAAGCCTAGCTCGGGCGGTTGTAGTGGTAACCTCATTGAGTGGTTGGTACCTCGATCGCCTAATTTGTGGGGTGGTATGCCTGGGTAACCATGTTAGGGTTTTTTACCAATCAACCTTGTTGGAGGGTTTGTACTCCATCAACCTTGTTGGGGGGTTTGTACTTGATCAATCTAATGAAGGCGTTTGTACCTCATGTGCCTATCCAAGTAGGTGGTAGGCCTTCAATTGCACTAAGAATGGTCATTCCATACACTTTTTGCATGATCCATATAAGCATGGTCTACCACGAGCATCTTCTATGCATGATATATTGCTATATGTAGTCTTTTCCTATGCTTATGCATTTCGATTATGTTGCTACAACTTGTTGCATTGCCTCCTACATGTTTAGTACATTCAAACATACTAATGTATACTCTATGCCTACATGATGTCACCATCTAGGGATCAATGCACAGCTTGATCATTCTAATCTATGCGGATAGTATGATTATCTGTCAAGCTTGTCAGTGAGTCCTCCATTCCGCGGAAGTGCTTGTGATCTCTTGCTATTTACTAAGACTATATTTTCTTTATTTAAGTATTGACTATAAAGGTGAACCTGGTTGTTTGTCGTGGCCCCCGCTCTTATCTATGTAGTAGAGGTGTTATTGGACATGTTATGTATTTATGCTATGAGCCTTGACTCTCTTGTTTCATGATGTTATGATATGGAAGTTTATCCTATGCCCTAATACCCTTGCTTATGCTCTTCTCTTATTGTCATTCTAATTTCTTCCACGACCAAGAATGTGTAATGATATGCTATAAGGCTTGTTTGGGGTTCTTTTAGGTTTCCTATTTGCCGATCATGTCTAGGCCCTAGGCATGGGTCGTGACACATCTAGTCCCTAGGATTGGGTGATGATACAATTGAAAAAAGCCCTCAACAAATCTCCAGTAGTACTATGCCAAGCCCAAGAAACTCCTAATATCCGTTGGAGTTACGGGTTTAGGACATTATCTTACCAACTCTATCCTTTTGGGTTCAAATTTTATCCCTTCACTTGAGACCACCTACCCTAGAAATGCAACTTCCTTCAAACAAAATTTACATTTTTTGAACTTGGAAATCATTCTTTATTTCCTCAATATCTGCAACACTATCCTCAAATATTTCACATGCTCTTCTTCACTTCGGGAATAAATCAAACTATCATTAATGAAAACCATCACAAATATGTCAAAGTAAGTTTTAAAGACCCAATTCATGAGATCTATGAATATTACCAAAGCATTAGTTTGGCCAAAGGACTTCACCATAAACACAAAATGTCAATATCTTGTTCGGAAGTTCGTTTTTGAATGTCACACTCCCTTACCCTCAATTGATGATATCCAGAAAGAAGGTCAATCTTTGAGAAGTGATTATCCCTGTAATTGATCAAACATTCATCTATCGTTGGAAAGGGATACTATTTCTTCATGGGACCTTATTGAATTGTTAGTAGTTGATGTACACTCTAATTGACTCATGTTTCTTCCATACAAATAACACCGGAACATCCCAAGGTGACTAGCTAGGACTACTTATACCCTACACCAAAAGGTATTCTATTTGATCTTTCATCTCCTTTAAATCTGTCGGGGCTATTTAATCTGATGTTCATGCTCGAATAAGAAAGTGGTCGCTATCAGTAATTAGCCTAACCAAAGGTTAGGATCGAATCCACAGGGAATATGGGGCTTGACTATAGAGATCCACTACCAATCATTTCAAGAATTGATTACTAAAATCTTTAGATGGGGGTTTTCTTTGTAATTCAAGAATAAAAATAAAAATAAAAACTAAACTAACTATACAGGAAGACACTTAAATTTAGGGACAACTTAGGGATTGTGTTCCCAATGATTCGTTGACTCAATTATCCTAGAAAACATAAATTTAATCTGGAATTCATATGCAGGATGATAACTTAGGTTCTTCCTGTCCTCTTCTGAAGGTAAAGGTCAAATATCACTATGGCGCGTGGTCGGCAACCATTGTGTGCCATCTAACCGCTACCCATTTTCCCAATCAACCTCCCATGGTCAAGTTTAGTTTATTAGATGAGAACACATCAATCAATCCTATCATTGACTTCCCTTTTCCGATTTGTCACTACCTTGATCGGGATCGTGATAGTAGGTAGGGTTTGGTGTTGGCCACCACCAAACAACAATCAAAATGAATGCAAATAAACAATACATGTAAAACCCCAATCAAAGAAATGAACAAAGCCTAGGTTATTTCAACTCAACTACTCATGGTTCCCACACCCCCAAGTTGTGGGTGCTCAGCTACTCATTGCTAAGAAAAAACAAACAATAATGCAAATACATAACATAGTTGAGAATTTACCCAAAGCAATGAAGAGCAAGAATACCTTCAAGTTGAAAACCACAAGTTTAGATTAATGGCAGATGATTACAATGCAGGTTTTCAATTCCCCAAAAGTGGGTCTTCAAATTGAAAGATAAAATCTACTTTAACACTAAAATGCTTGTAAAGTATTTACAATAGATGTGAATGTTGGGTCTCTTTTAAAATAAACCCTAAAATAAGATATATATAGTGTTAACAAATTTAACCCTAACAATTATATAGAAAAGATAGTTCGCAACAGGTACATCGCACAGGTAAGACTCATACGGTGACATACGAATCATAAGTGGGGTCTCGTAGTCGGCACTCGGCATTTTGGACCTAACTGTTATGACCTACTATTATAAGTCATTTCTCGAGCTACGACTCGTATGCTTCTCTAGTATTCTAGTCCTTTAGTTTTTGGTCCAAAATTTTGGCTCTCCAATTTTTGCTACGAGTCTACCTATACGAGTCATAGTGCAACTTACGATTCATAGGGTTGGCCTTCACTTAGCAGATTTCTGAGTTTTTAGGTCTCTATTTCTTGCTAAGACACACCCTATGACATTAGTTTGGGCTACGACTCATAGATGAGCTCGTATGTCCTATGATTCAGCCAAATCTACAACTTTTTTTCAAAATCATGCCAACCTAACTTTTCTACAAGATCAACACAAAAACACATAGAAACCATAAAAGTCGCATTAACAACTCACAAATCCCTTGTTTTCCGCATCAAATGTGTTATATCTTAATAGCACATCAACACCCTCAACTTAGAATTGTTACTTGACCTCAAGCAATGACTCAATCTAAGCAGGAAATAAGAGACACATAGTAGTTACACTAATGGCATATACATCATTTACTTTAAATCAAGTACCCAACTCTTATTTTCAAAACTAGATTACATAGCTACTCAGCAAACTAAAACAAAAAAATATATATGGCAATCCAACTATGACAAGCAAAGGAACATCAACTATCCACAATTACAGGGTTAGTCATATGCTAATTATACAGTGCAAATGCCCTTATAGAAAAGAAGTCCTTCTTTCTCACTCAAAGTGCATTAAAAATAAGGGATTGTGCAAGCATTATCACTCTCATAAATAAAATTCCGGCAAAATAACTAACACCATAAGCTTTCCTCTATACTCAACTTTTGGATTGATGACAAAGTGGATTTGGATCACTTTAGGACTTATTGGCTTATAATGTAGGCTCATGGGGATTTAGCATGGCATTTTAGGCAAATAGAGACTAAAATATATCCTTGAACCATGTTCATCAATGCAGTTACCTTCATAACGCAACCATTTACACTAAATCTGCCCTTACTCTGCCTTTTCAGGCTTTTCCCGGGGGCTTTCTTTCTCTTTTTTAGCAGTGCCTTATTTTTTGTGTTTAACTCATTTTTGCTACTCTCTTCTATCTAAGGCAACTATTCTTTTTTTTTCTCATACAACATATAGTTTCTTCATTTCTTTCTTTCTTTCCCAGCTAACAACCTCATTTTCATTACCTTACCACAATAAGGGTCACCCTCAACTTAGGTTTTTAGCCTGAGGTGAAATACACAATATCTATTCCCCAAACTAGGGCCACTATTTGTAGCCACCCTTAACTTAGGATTTTTGCCTCAATCAAGGTTAACATATTCAAGAATAGACCAGGGCCAATATCAAGGTATTTCATAAAACAAGGCTAGGCTAACTAGGTGTTGAGAAAGAACAGGTACATGAAAATCTCAAATAGTTGGGTCAAGGATCTACTATTATATTTGGTAGGTCAATTAGGCAAAAGTAAGTTCACTAAAAGAACAAAGGCCTAAGATTCATTCCTAATCAACCACATCTCTAGACCAATTTTAGAGTAACAAGGCAAGTTCTGAGTCAATACACAATGCATGAATACTACAAAGTAAGTACATAATCTTATGGCATCACATACATAATCAAATAGATTCACAGGTCATACTTTAAGCATCAACTTGACTTCGACTTTATCGAACAAACATTGCTAGATAATCACATGCATAATTGGAAAAATAACCAACAATCTCAAAAAATTTTGAGGGTACTGAATTTTCAAAACAAAAAGCATTTAAAGATTATATATATATATGCCAAAAGATAATGTCTACTGTACACTCTACAAATTATCTGTGCTACTAAACATGCCAGTTCTACAAAAATTAAATATCTATGAGGAAAAGGAGCACAGGCAATAAAACCTCGGGATCAAAATTTTGGGTAGTTATGGACCCTAACCTACTCAGACTTCACCAAGATCCATAACTACCCACACCCCATCGAAAAAATTGTGGATTGTCCTCAATGCACCAAAACAAGAAACAACAGAGAATATAGGAGGTAAAATAAAACATACATTGGGTTGCCTCCCAAGCAGCCTCTCATTTATTGTCACAGCTCGACTTAGTCTACTTGGTTACTCAAATTCACCAATTTCTTAAGCCTTGATCCTCCACAGATTTGCTATTTATTTCACCTTGAACTTATGAATTGGACCCCTAATTTCTTTTCCAACTTTCTGTCATGCTCAAAGAGTGGTGGTATGAGAATGAGGGGAATGAGTACTAGATTTTACATGTTATTTTGAGCAAAGTCTCCTAACCTAAACTTCTTGAAGACCGTAAAGAGCTTCAAATTTATGCTATCACCAAGATCACATAGTGCCATTGCAAACTCTACATTATAAGTTATGCAAGGTATGGTGGGCATCTTCTCCACCGACTCGATGAGAAGAGTGTTGTTGGATAGTTGTTTTAGCATGAAGAAAGAGTCCTGGACCTTGCTTTCCTCCTCACTCTTTTTGAGTCTTTGAGGGAAAGGAGGAGCAGGCCTTAGGACGGGCTTGTACTATTTTTGTTGTTCAACTGATTCATTTACCACATCCTTGCCACACTCCTCTCCTTTAACCACATCCTTATCTGCAACTATTTTCTCCTGAATATCTTCTGCAACAAATAGCATAGGAGGATCAATATTATTCTTACCACACCTACTAGTAAACTCTGCACATTGCACTTTATCCTTCAAACTTCGCACAGTGTCACTAGGCAATGTACCACTTTGATGTTGCTTAAGTAGAATCGATACCTGACCAAACCGTTATTTAAGTTGTTTAATAGCCAAAGAATGAAACTCTTTTTTAATTGATGTTTGCAATATTTGATCTCACTTCACATAGTCTCATCCCGCGTCTCATCCTTTTTTAATAAGTGATCAAACATCTCCTTAATTCTGGAGTTGCTTGTGCTTGCATCGTGATGGTGTGATGGAACATAAGGAACATTTCTGGAATCTCTCTCTACCACTCCACTCGACATCTGGCCTACTATTTTTCTCACAATAACCACCCTGGTTATCTCTGTTAGCATATTCTATTCCATAGGTCTAATTTTGGTTTCCCTAACCTTGGCGCCACTAGTCTTGATTAGACCATTGAGCGTTGGGATGAAAATCCCACATTTGGATCTGCCCAAAAATAAGTGTCCTCCGTATAATATAGTTACATCAATGTGGAGACTAATTTTGTGATTAAGGACACGCTACACATCATCTCTCTCTTTTTTAATATGTCCTGGAAACAAACAAAATAAAACAAACAAAAGTAACATACAAGAGAATCTAGTAATTAATACTTGAATTAAGTAATAGTGAAATCAAGTCAAGAACCTAGCCGTATTCCCTGGCAATGGTGCCATAATTTTGATCTGATGTTCATGCTCTAATAAGAAAGTAGTCGATGTAAGTAACTAACCTAACCGAAGGTTAGGGTGGAATCCACAGGGAATATAGGACTTGACTATAGAGATCTATTACCAATCATTTTAAGCATCGATTACTAAAATCTCTAGATGGAAGTTTTCTTTGTAATTCAAGAATAAAAATAAAAACTAAATTAACCATGCAGGAAGACACTCAAATATAGGGACAACTTAGGGATTGTGTTCACCATGATTCATTGACTCAATAACCTAAATTTAATTGGGAATTCACATCCAGGATAGTAACTAAGGTTCTTCTGTCCCTCTTGTGACGATGAAGGTCAAATTTCACCATGGCGCGTGGTCAGCAACGATGTTGTGCCAACTAACTGTTACCCTTTTTCCTCATCAACCTTCCCTTAGTCAGGTTTGGTTGATTAGATGAGAACATGTCAATTGAATCCTATCATTTAATTCTCTTTTCCTATTCATCACTATCTTGGTCGGGATCGTGATAGTTGGCAGGGTTTGGTGTTGGCCACTACCAAACAACAATAAAAATGAAGGGAAGAAAATCTAATATATGCAAAAACCTAATCAAAGAAATGCACGAAGCCTAGGTTATTTCAATTCAATTACTTATGGTTCCCACAACCCTAAGTTATGGGTGCTTAGCTACTCGTGGCTAAGGCAAAATCAACAATAACACAAATAAATGACATAGTTGAAAGTTTACCCAAAGCAATGAAGAGCAAGAACACATTCAAGTTGAAAACCACAAGCTTGGATTAATGGCAAATGAGTACAATACGGGTTTTGTATTCCCCAAAAGTGGGTCTTCAAATTGAACGATACAAATCTACTATAACCCCTAAAACTGCTCCTAGAATATTTACAAGTAGCTATGAATGTTAGGTCTCTCTCAAAATAAACCCTCACATAAGTTATATATAGTGTTTACAAATTTAACCCTAAAAATTATACAGAAAAAATAGTTGGCAGCAGGTATGTCATACAAGTACAATTCATAGGGTGATATATGAGTCATAATCGAGGTCTTGAAGTCAGCACTTGCCATTTTGGACTTGACTGTTATGAACTACTGCTAGGAGTCGTTGCTCGGGCTACGGCTTGTATGCTCCTCTCATAGTCTAGGCCTTTAGGTTTTTGTCCAATATTTTGGCTCTCTGATTCTTGCTACGAGTCAACCTATATGAGTCATAGTGCAACTTATGACTAATAGGATAGACTCATATGGTTGACCTCCACTTAGCAGATCTCTGAGTTTTTTGGTCTCTGTTTCTTGCTACGGCACACCCTACGACTCGTAGCTTGGGCTACGACTTATAGGTAAGCTCGTATGTCCTATGATTTGGTAAAACATACAATATTTTTTCAAAATTATACCAACCTAACTTTTCTACAAGATCAACACAAAAACACATACAAACCATAAAAAGCCGCATTAAGAACTCACAAAAATCCCTTGTTTTTGGCATCAAATCTGTTGTATTTTGATAGCACATCACCATTCAGTAAGGGAGAATGAAAATGGGTTGAGTATTAAGGAGGAGGTCTAGCCAAAGGCTATCTCCCTTTTAGGGGGGACACTGGGAAGCTCATTAGGTCAAACATCAAAATACTAATTAACCATTGGAATTGACTCTATCGGAGAGACTTTATACTTAAAATCCCTAATCTTACAAGACGGTATATGCAACCCTTAAAAATCAATTCTCCTGCCTTAAGACAAGGGTGAACCTTCCTTTAACCACTAAAGCATAACCTACCTTCTCAAGACAGGCTTATTAGGAAATTAGAACTTACCCTTGAGGATTCTACAATAAATAGAGGTATGATTGCATATAACATATCTATCCTAAGAATGATATCAAAATTTACAATGTCAAGTTCAACAAAATCTCAAGGGAAGACTTTATATAATATTGGCATGAGACAACCTCTATACACTCTTTTTGCAATAATAGACTCATCAACGGGGGTAGACACTATAAGGGGTTTGTACAACAACTTGGGACACACATAAAGTCTTTTAGCAATAAAAAGAGTAATGAAAGAGAGAGTGGCACCCAGATCCAATAAGGCATGTACATCAAATTGTAGTTCATTAACATAATGGTAACATTGGGCATCTCATCCACCCCTTGCCTCCCTTGATGAGCACCAAAGTTGTAGTGATATGGAGAACCTCCTAATTTTACGCCTTGCACCCTTTGATCTCCATAAGCACATCGTCATTGATGACGATTATCTCTACCTATGTTTGGATGATCTGCAGTCTTGTGGCCCATTTTCCACACCCAAAGCAAGCATCCATATCTTTATAACATCTACTATCATGAATTTTACCACACTTTCCATACCTAGGGATACTTTGGCAACCATTACCACATTGAGCTCTAGGATTTTGCACCTTATTAATATCAAATTTTTGACCTTGATCATTGGATGATCCTTGACCTTAGAATTCCTGGCCTTATTAGAAACGACCACCTTTTGTAGCTTGAAATCCACCATCATGATGGGTCCTCCTGGACTCACTACTCCTTCTCTTTCTAAGATTTTCTCCTTTAAATTGCCTGGCATAGGTCATCAGCTGGGACAAGTCCATATCTCTTATGTGCATGATGGTAGG
Organism: Solanum sejunctum; assembly: GCA_025642045.1. Taxonomy (NCBI): domain Eukaryota; kingdom Viridiplantae; phylum Streptophyta; class Magnoliopsida; order Solanales; family Solanaceae; genus Solanum; species Solanum sejunctum. Next base: position 14,306 of record JAOTQJ010143968.1, on the reverse strand, counting down.
ACATTCTTCATTGATCAAGTCAAACTCTCCAGACACAGACTTATGCATTGGTGCATTTAGATCAATGAGCAAGTACGGAGTATACTTTGAGAGGTTGTCAAATTTAAGGGAATACTCCCTAACACTCATAGAACCTTTTTGATGATCAGAAAATTTGTCATCTTCGCCTCTCTTAGCTCCATATAAATGAAGTTCGTGAGGAAGGTGTCCTTGAATTCCAAAGAGATAGGCTCTCCATTTCCTGTCTCCCTGTTCTATTGAGTAAGGCCTTTTAGTTGATGGGTCTCTGGTTGCGCTTTCTCTTTTGAGCTCACCAATGTAATTTCAAGAACTTTGTACTCCTCACCAATGAATTCTTGGGAATATTCCTTGATTTTAAAGCCATCGAAATTTGGAGGATTTATTCTTCTGATTCTCTCACCATAGAGGCTAGGGTAGGAGCAGCAGAAGGAGCTTCGACTCCTTCTATGACCATGACCACTACAAATAAAGTGAACACATTCTGGTATTCGGTATAACTGACCCCTTCTTCTACTTAGGGAACTTGCTGAGACGAAGGGACTACTTTACCATCGAGATTGAGAGCTATTTGTGCTGCTCTTCTTCGATGCATGATCTAAAACAGCAAAAGATCATCCATTAGGAAAAGTAAGTCTTAATATAACTCCTAATGCATGACATAGAATAAGAAGAAATACGTCATTCCCAAAATGCCTCATAGTCTCCTATTCATGGTTATGGCCTGCTTCATAACCATGAACAAGGCTCTACTTGACGTAGTGTGTTGGATGTTCAAGAACATTTACAGGCATAGTATTATGATACCAAGTTTTGTCATGATCCAATCCTAGGGCCTAGGAATAACAAGATGATTGGGGAACTCAAAGGGACCTAAACAAGCCTCTTAAGCATATATGCACGCTCTTGGTTGCAAAAACATAATTAAACAAGAAAACACATAATTCTAAGGGAAACAACACTTTGGACTCAAGCTATAGAAATTTTATAAGGAAGAGTATTAGAATGGATACAAAGCAAATAAAGAATAATAGGTGGGTAAGTATGACTTACGCTCTGCGGGTAATTAGGGACATAGGACTTCCATCACATCAACAACATACAACAAGCATAAGAAGGGAGATAAGGGCAAAGCGAGTCTTTCATAATACATAAGCATAATAAGAGTCAAGTCACGACATACAAATCCTTATATCCAAAAAACCTTTAATGTAAATCATATATGGGCTAAGACATCTCTTGTGCTCACCTACAAATAAGAAATATTAATAAATGGACAAGTCTTAATAAGCATGAAAGTAAATGACTATTGTCTCCAAAATGGTGGATTCACAACAAGCAATCTTCAAACGAACTGTATAGCTATGTAAAGGAGGAGAATAAGTAAGAACTCTAGTGCCAACATAGTTAGATCATAAAGGTAAAAAGTATGCATTAGTACTTGGGACGTACTAAGTATACGGGGTATATTGCAACAATGAACATAATCCATAATTAAACAATATGCATAATCATAATCAACGAGTATAAGCTTAATATATCATAAATTCTCAATGCCGTAATCAAAATATGGATGAGAAATCATCATGTCGCGTAATATATCATACATAGATGAAAAGGGATTATAAGATACATATAAGACAAAGAGAGATACTACTTAGAAATCCCGATGTTTGTTCCACACAAGGCTAGGAGTTCTCAACTTTGCCAAGATAAGCCAAATACTCACCCTACGGGAACTCCCTATTTTGTAAAGTACTTCATAAACACCTTATGAGAAAACAACTGTTTTTGGTTAACTAATGTCGCCAAAGCTACTCCTTCTTAACGATTATGGCAGTTATTGTCAATATATACAACCTAACCAAGGTTGGGGTCAAAACCCATAAGGAATATGGTAGACTAAGAGTAATTTCAAGCATGTCAAGTGAATTAACCTACCTATTTCTTGAATCAAGGATTTTGTAATTTGCAAAAAGTAAGCATAGGCTATTACCTTACCATTTTGCATTAGCAACAACTCAAACCAACTCTAGAAGTATCATAATACACCACAATCCCCTCAAGCCCATCTGATAGTGATAATATAGGAGCATACACAAGCCTTACTAAGGTTTGGAAGATCTTCTTACAATCAACAGTCCACACACACTTAGCCTTCTTTTGAGTTAAGTTTGTCATAGGGGAAGTAATAAAAGAGAACACATTCACAAATCTCCGATAATACCCTGTTAAGCCCAACAAAGTCCTAATGTCCGACGGGGTCAATGGTCTAGGACAATTTCTAATCACATCAATCTTTTTAAGATTCACCTTTATACCATCCCACGACACCACATGCCCTAGGAAAGCAACCACCTTCAACCAAAGCTCATACTTTTCCTATTTAGCATACAATTTCTCCTCTCTCAATATTTGTAACACAATCCTCCAATGGGCCCTATGCTCCACCTCACCACAAGAATAGATCAAAATATCATCAATGAATATCACAACAAAAGAATCAAGGTAGGGTTTGAAGACCCTATTCATAAGGTCCATTAAGATGGTTGGTGCATTAGTCAATCCAAAAGACATCACAACAAACTCATAATACCCATATCTTGTCTGGAAGGCCATCTTGTAAATATCACACTCCCTCACTTTCACTTGGTGATACCCAGATCGAAGATCAATCTTAGAGAAATGGCTAGCCCTGGCAATTGGTCAAACAAATCATCAATCCTTGGAATAGGATCCCTATTCTTGATGGTGACCCAATTAAGTTGCAAGTAGTCAATACACATCCTAAGGGACCCATCCTTCTTTTTCACAAACAACACTGGTGCACCGTAAAGTGATTGGCTAGGCCTAATGAACCCCTTCTCCAACAAGTCCATCAATTGCTCTTTCAACTCTGTCGGGGCCATACGGTAAGGGGGAATAGAAATGGGTTATGTATCGAGAATAAGATCTATACCAAAATCTATTTCCCTTTCAGGAGGAACACCAGGAAGGTCATTTAGGAAGACATCAAGAAACTCATTTACAACTAGAATCGACTCTATAGGGAGGACTTTAGACTCCGCATCCCTAACCCTCACAAGAGAGTAAAGACACCCCTAAGGGATCATCTCACGAGCTTTAAAACAAAAGATGAATTTACCTTTGACCACCACATCTTGTCTCCCACCTAAGGACAAGTTCATTTGTAAATTATAATTTGACCCTACGAGTTCTAGAATCAATAGAAGCATAGTAGGCGTACAACCAATCCATCCCAAGAATGATATCAAAATCAACCATGTCAAACTCAACAAGATCACAAGGCAACACTTTATACAAGATGCAAATACGATAACTTCTATAAACTTTTCTAGCAATAATAAATGCACCAATAGGAGTAGACACATCATATGACTCATGCAACAACTCGAGGTCAACATGGAATCTTTTGGTAAAAAAGGGGGTACTAAAGAATGAGGGCCACCTAGATCAAACAATGCATACACATCAAAGTGAAGGATTTTCAACATACCGATAACAACATCGGGGACTTCACCAACCCCTTGCCTCCCATGCAAGGCATAAAACCAGTTGTACCTTGGAGCACCATCGTACCGGCCATCTCTCCCTAAGGGAACATATTTGCCCCTTAAGGATAAATCTTCTTACCCTTGTTGTAATTTCGAGGGCAATATATTGCCTTATGCCCCATTTCTCCACAACCATAGTAAGCACCGGTGTCCCTTAAGCATGGGCCACCATGACCCTTTCCATACTTCGGACACACATCAATATGAGCCACACCCTACCACATTAGGAACTTAGAAAATCATTTGCAACCCTTTTTTGGAATGCATGAGAAGACCTTTGGCCCCTTTGGAATTGGCCACCTTTGGAACTTACCCTCAAAATTAGCCCTCTTGGCCTTATGCCCCCTTCTCTTCCTCAATTTCTCCTCTTCTATTTGTTAAGCATAGGTCATCAAACTAGACAATTCCATGTCACTAATCAATACGGAGGACTCGCATTCTTCACTAACCAAGTCGAAGATACCCATAACAAACTTGTTCATTCTCGAACTTGGATCGGCAATCAACTGAGGAGAAAACTTTGAAAGTTGGGTGAACTTGTAGGCATATTCCCTCACACTCATGGACCCTTATCTCAAATGCATAAATTCCACCAACTTAGCTTCCCTAAGTTCAAGGGGGAAAAACTAATTAAGGAAGGCCACCTTTAACTCCTCCCAAAGCACCACGTAGTTGACCCCTTTTTCCTCCTTCCATTGGTAGTATTATATTTGTGCTTCCCCTTTGAGTTGGTAAGCCAACAACTCTGCCTTATCCTCTGGCCTCACACCCATAATAGATAAAATCTTGTAAACCTTATCAATGAATTCTTGAGGATCCTCACTCACCTTTGATCCATGGAATTTCGGGGGATTCATCCTCATGAAGTCTCTCACCCGAGAGGCTGGTGTAGGAGCATGAGGGACTTCGGCCCCTTGGTGGGCTTGATTAGCCACTACTTGTTCAAGCAAGGTGAGAGCATCCCTAAGCTCTCCATTGGTCAGTTGGTCCTCGGGCATGTAGGCTAGTCTCCCTTTAGTGTTAGGCATATCTAGCATAGGAAAGAATAAGCATTAGGGGAGGGAAGCTTACTTTAACTCTATAGAATGATTTAGAATATGAATAAGGGAAACAATTCCTAAAATATCTCATAGCCTCCTACTCATAGTTGTGGTGCACAACATAACCATGAATAGGACTCTAATAAAAGCGGTGTGTTAGACTCTGAGGATCTAACAACCTAGTGCTCTGATACCATCTTTTTCACTACCTAACCATAGGTCCTAGACATGACTAACAAGTGGGGAATCCGAAGGGACCCCAAACAAGCCTCAAAGCATATCATTATACGTCCTTAGTCGTGGAAGCAATTAAAATGACATTGATAAATCAGGATGAGGAAGGGAATAGGGACTAAGGATAAGCCTTTATATCATAACATCAAGAAACAAGACAATCAAGGCTCATAGCTTAGATATATATCAAGTCCAATAACA
>JAOTQJ010143959.1:0-35806 GCA_025642045.1 Solanum sejunctum | reverse complement strand
CTCTAGAAGAAGTTTACATTTGGTCCCAAACTTTACCAAATTGAACCAATTAAGGACTTACGGGTTCTAACTTACGGTTTCTAACATCCTCCCCCCTTAAGAACATTCGTCCTCGAGTGATAATGATATAAAAAATTTAGCTCAAGGCAACAAGGTTACTGCTCTTCAACAAACATGATTCTTCGAGATAATTAAGGTCCTCATTTAGGCCAATAAACAAGTGTGGATACTTGGCCTTCATATCTTCTTCTTCTGCTTCCCATGTGACTTCTTCCACGAATTGGTTTCTCCACAGCACTTTTACTAAAGTTATTTCCTTGGTCTTCAACTTGCGAACTTGTAGGTCTAATATTTGCACTGGGACTTCTTCATAGGACAAATTATCTTTAATACTAATACTTTCAAGAGGTACAACCAGAGAGGGATATCCCAAGTATTTCTTATGCATCGAAATATGAAATACCAGGTGTATAACACTCAACTCTGCTAGTAACTCTAACTCGTAAGCTACACTACTAACACTTCTCAGAATCCAATAAGGGCCAATATATCATGGACTAAGCTTTCCCTTTTTCTAGAATCTCATAACCCCCTTCATCGGTGATACCTTCAAGTATACCCAATCACCCACTTCAAATTCCATCTCTCTCATTCTAAGATCAGTGTAAGACTTTTCTCGACTCTAGGTTGTCTTTACCCTTTCCTGGATAACTTTCACCTTCTCCATATCCTGGTGGACTAGATCTGGTCCTATCAATTCTGCTTTACCCAATTCAAACCACCTAATAGGTGATCTACACCTCCTTCCATAAAGATACTCATACAGTACCATCTGTATTCTAGCCTGAAAGCTATTATTGTATGAAAACTTAATCAAGGGTAAATGATCATCCCAATTACCTTTAAGTCTATCACGCACATCCTCAACATATCTTCAAGGGTCTGTATGGTCTGCTCCACTTGCCCGTCTGTCTGCGAATGAAAAGCTGTACTGAAATTCACCTTTGTACTAAGCCTTTCTGCATGGACTTCCAAAACTGTGTTGTGAATTGAGCTCCTTTATCTAAAATGATGGATATAGGGACCCCATAAAATCTAAAAATATATTTGAGGTAAAGTTTGGCATAGTCCTCAGCTGTATCAGTCGTCTTGATATATAAAAAGTGAGCTGACATTGTCATTCTGTCTACTATAACATATTAAATCATGTTGTCTATGGGATCGAGGTAAGCCTGTTACGAAGTCCATGTTAATTATCTCCCACTTTAATTCTGGGATTTCGATATTCTGGGCCACACCACAAGGCCTTTGATGCTCTACCTTAACCTTCTAGCAATTCGAGCATCTAGACAAGAACTCTACGATATCCCTCTTCATGCCACCTCACCAATAGACTTCTCGTAAATCTCTATACATCTTTGTTGCACCAGGGTGGATAAAGTATTTAGCATTGTGAGCCTCAACTAAGATCCTATATCTAAGGCCATCAACACCAGGCACACAGAATCTACCTTGGTATCTAAGGACTCCATCTCTGCCTTTTGCAAACACTAACACTAAAATCTTCCTTCAACTAAAGGAGGATAGGATCTCTGTGTTGCTTTTCTTTTTCCTCCACCACCAATGATGATTTTGCCCCATTTTTGATAATAGCACCACCTTCGTCAGAATCTTCAATTTCCACCCCCAAATGGGCTAGTCTGTGCACCTCTTCCGCCAATTCTTTATTTTGATCATCAATGTGAGTCGTGCTCCCCATGGTAACCTACTAAGAGGATCAGCAATCACAATAGCTTTACCTAGATGATAGAGGATGCTCATGTCATAGTCTTTCAATAGCTCTAACCATCTTTTCTGCCTCAGATTCAACTCCTTCTGGCTAAATACATACTACAAGCTCTTGTGGTCTGTTAATACATATATGTGCCCACCATAAAGATAGTGTCTCCAAATTTTTAGAGCAAACACTACTGCAGCAAGATCAAGATCATAAGTTGGGTAGCACTTCTCATGAGTCTGAAGCTGTTTGGAGGAATATGCTATCACCTTGCCTCTCTGCATCAATATGCATCCCAACCCAACTCTAAAAGCATCATAATATACCACAAAGTCATCAACTCCTTCAGGTAGGGATAAGATCGGAGCTATGATCAATCTAGTTTTCAACTCTTGGAAATTCTTCACAAGCTTCTAACTATTCAAACTTAACCTTCTTTTGAGTGAGTTTATTCAAAGGAGCTGAGACAGAAGAAAACCCCTCCATGAACCATCTATATTACCCCCCAAGCCCAAGAAACTACTTATCTCTATTAGAGTTGTGGGCCTTGGCTAATTCTTTACCATCTCAATTTTTTGGGATGTGCAAATGATATGCTAAGAGGGTTGTTTAGGTTGCCTTTTAGCTTTCCATTCGCTGTGTCACTTTTGGCTCCTAATTTTGGGTTGTGACAATGATTTTATGAAATTATATGTATGTTATACAGTTGAGTTTGAATTTGAGTAACTGAGTTGAGTAATCTGGGTATAATTGAGTATGAAAAAATGTGTTAGGTATGATTGAGTATGAAAAAACATGTTGCATTGAGTCACACACACTACCATATATGACTATCTTATTGGCACTATAAGATGAGTCAAATTGAGTGAGTCTAAATGACCATTTGAGTCTAAGTTTAATTTGATGAATTACATTGATTGAATGAGTTGATGAGTAACTGAGATGAGTTGAGATAAGATAACCAAATGAGGTTGAGTTTGTGTTGATCGATTGAGAGTTGGGGATTGAGTTGATTGCTGAGTTGGTTGATGAATTAAGCATGTTTTAGTCTCAGGATGAGTATCAAGCACCGAGCGGGGAGCAAGTAAACATCTACTTTAACCCATAGAACAATGTTACTAGCATAGGATAGTCGTACAGTCCATTCTGGCGATTCTTTTCCTGCAAGTGAACATTTACTATGGATCCATGAGAGAGTTGATCGCCCTTCTCCTCGGTACTTTAGGGTAGGCATGGTAACGACGTTGCTTTCATTATGCATTACTAAACTAAAGGGGATGGCATTGGATGTTGGTTAAAAGAAACTCCTAAGCAACATTGATTGAGCATGATATTTTAAATTGAGCCTATTACTACTGAGTCTATTTTAAAAGCATGATTTAGTTTAAACCTTGCATGTACTGAGTTGAATGTGAGTTGTTAAATCGAGATGAGTGAGCTGAGCTTTACTTTTTTGAGCTATTTTACATACCAGTATGTTCTATGTACTGGCATCTATTTGGGTCTGCATCATTTCATGATGCACATACAGGTGATAAAGGACTTCTGCCCATGTATCGTTGAAGTCTAGATCAATATACTTCCTAAGTTGGTGAGCCATCTTTGCTTTTCGGAGGAGCTCCTTTGTCTTATGAGTTGATCTAGTATTTTCTTTCTTGATTTGAGGTCTCGATCAGTACACTTCTTAAGTTGGTGAGCCATCTTTGCTTTTCAAAGGAGCTCTTTTATCTTATGAGTTGATCTAGTATTTTCTTTCTCGATTTGTAGGCGTCTATGGCCTGTCATGGAACCATCTAGATTGATGAGTAGAGGCTTCATTGAGTAATGATGTATGAAAACTTGTTTTCATTTATAAACCATGATACAACTAAGTTATGCATTTTACTTTCCTACTTGCATATGATATCTTCATATTCTGAGTTCTTTCTCCCTCTGAGTAGTTGATGTAACGATTAGGCCAAGTGGTTCGCTCAGGGGCTATCAATAGTCTCTAAGTGTCGGCCACACCATGGGTACCTTCCCAGGGCATGACAAACTTGGTATCAATGCACAAAATTGAAGAGTCCTAGGTAATCTATGAAGCAGTGTCTAGTAGAGTCTTGTTTAAGAGTGTATTCTGCACCACACTTCATAAGCAGGAGGATACAGGGCATTAGGATCATTTACTCTTTCCTGTGATTTGAGTTCGTGTGATAAAGTTGAAAACTCTATAAAATTATTTTCTAATTAGTGCATTATGCGATTGCAGATCATGCCTCTTAGATGGATTGTGACCTAGAGGAATGCTCCAGCTAGCATTGTTGAGAACCCTACTTCAGAGGTGCCTCCTCAAATGGAAACAAGGGGCTGAGGTCAACCACCAGGACCATTGGTGTTCCTGTGACTCCTACAACTCCATCTATTCCTACTACGGAGGCTGACTTAAGAGGAGTTATTGCTATGCTCAGCCAATTGGTAGATGCCCAGATGGGAATCAGGGTTCAAAAACCCCTAGTTCCAACTTTCATGAGGCAACAACTTTCTCCAGACTAAGAGACTTTCTGAGGATGAACCCACTTATCTACACTAGATCTAAGGTTGAGGAATACCCTTAGAACTTCATTGATGATATATGGAAGGTGCTAAAGACTATGGAAGTGACTGAGACAGAGGGAGTGGAGCTTGCTGCCAATCAGCTAAAGGATGTGGCTAATGTGTGGTAAAATCAGTCGAAAGAGAGTCGAGGTGAGGATTGTAAGCCTGTTACCTGGGATGAGTTTGAGAGTGCTTTTCTCGATCACTTCTTCCCTTAGGAGTTGGGAGAGGTCAAGGTCGAGGTGTTTGTGAATCTAAAACAAGAGTGGATGACCATTAAAGAATATAGCCTGAAACTCATCTAGTTGTCAAGGTATACATCAGATATGTTTCCAGATATGAGAGTGAAGATGAGGAAATTTGTATTTGGTTTGGGCAAGAAGGTGAAGAGAGAGTGCAAGGCTACATTATTGATTCCAGAAGTGAACAACTCTAGAATGATGGTCAATGCCCAGTAAACTGAGGAGGATAAGAAGAAAGACAGAGAGGAGCATTTGAGTAAGAAGGCTAGATCAATAGGCATGAGCCGAGTCACAGCAAGTAGAGTAAGGAATATAAGTTCTATTTTCAAAAGAGGTCTTCTTGCTATATACCATCTTTAGCTAGTGCACTAGCCTTGAGCCAGAGATATGATTAGAGATCCTAAGGTTAGCTAAACTTTAGGGAACAGGGTGCACAGTCTCAAACAAGTGCGACTTTTTGCTCTAAAGGGAAGCCACTTCATGGAAAATGTGGAAGGATGCATTTGGGAGAATATAGATATAGAGGGAATGCTTACTACAAGTGTGGCCAACCGAGTCACTTTCAGAGGGATTTTTTGGTGTAAGGAGATAAGGCCCAAAAAACTACTACAGCACCACCAGCGAGGGGTAATTAGAGGGGTGTTGCACCAGGGGTAGGCAGTGGGAGAAACCATCTATATACGATGGGAAATCGACAGGATCAGGAGGTTTTACTAGATGTTGTGATGGGTATGCTTTGAGTCTTTACATTTACTTGCTATTCTTAATTGATCCGGGTGCAACTTGTTCTTTTGTGACGCCATATGTGGCGAGTAGATTTGACATTCTTCTTGAGTATTTGCATGAGCTATTTTCTGTTTCTACTCCTGATGGTGAGTTCATTTGAGCTGAGAGGACTTATAGAGATTCAACAGAAGAAGGTAAAGTTTCAACAGTTTGATGAGTGTGACAAAAGTTTCCAAGAATTGAAGACGAGATTAACTACCACGCCAGTGTGGACCTTGCCTGATGGAATAAATGGGTTTGTGATTTATTGTGATGCTTCTAGAGAAGGATTGGGATGTGTGTCGATGCAAAAGGGAAACATCATTGTTTATACTTGTAGACAGCTTAAGGTGCATGAGAAAAATTATCACACTCATGATTTAGAGTTGGCGGCGGTGGTGTTTGCTCTCAAATCATGGTGTCACTACCTATATGGAGCACATGTTGATGTATTCATAGACCACAAAAGCCTGCAATGTGTCTTCACCCAGAAAGAGCTTAACTTGAGGAATAGAAGATGCTTAAGTCACTGAAAGACTACGACATGAACATCCTCTACCACCCAGGAAAAGCTAATATGGCTACTGATGCTCTTAGCAGGTTGTCCATGGGAAGCACCGCGCATGTAGAGGAGAAGAAGAGAGAGTTAGCCGAGGACGTCCATAGATTGGCATGATTGGGAGTCTAATTAGATGAGATAGACTAATGAAGAACTCTTATACATAATAGATCTACATCATATCTAGTAGTAGAGGTGAAGGAGAAATAAGATCAATATCCTATTTACTACAGTTGAAGGAGATATGCATAAGCAGAAGGTGATGGCTTTCACCAAGGGGGGAGATGGAATATGAAGGAATCAAGGTAGATTGTTTGCTCTAAATGTTGATTGGGGTTTGAGAGAGAATCATGGAAAAGGCCTATAGTTCCAGATATTCCATCCATCCAGGGTCTTCCAAGATGTACCATGACTTGAGGGAAGTCTATTGGTGGAGTGGAATAAAGAAAGACATTGCTGAGTTTGTTTCCAAGTGCCTAAGTTGTCAACAAGTTAAAGTTGACCACCAAAGGCTATGTGAAGTAGCTCAGAACTTTGAGATGCCAAAGTGGAAGTGGAGATGATTAATATGGACTTTGTTATGAGTTTACCAAGATCTCACAGACAACATGTCTCGATTTGGGTGATAGTTGACCGGATGACTAAGTTTGCTCACTTCTTAGTAGTCAAGATGACCAAACGGTAGAGGATTCTGCCCGACTTTACATAAGGGAGATTGTTAGATTGCATGGAGTTCCTTTGTCCAGTATTTTAGATAGAGGAGTCAAATTCATTGACCTGTTTTGGAGATATTTTCAGAAGGGTTTGGGTACGTAGGTACTCTTTAGCATAACTTTCCATCCTTAGACAAATGGCCAGGCAGCGCACACAATTCAGACCTTGGAGGATATGTTGAGAGCATATGCCATTGACTTTAAAGGTAATTGTTATGACCACTTACCTTTGATAGAGTTTACCTATAACAAGAGCTTTCATTCAGTCATTCATATAGCCCCATATAAGGCATTTTATGAGAGAAGGTGTAGGTCACCAATTGGATGGTTATAGGTAGGTAAAGCAGAGTTGATTGGACTGGACTTGGTTCATCAAGCCATGGACAAGGTGAAAATCATCCGAGAAAGGTTGAAGATGGCATAGAGTCTATATAAATCCTACACAGATTTTAGAAGGAGAGACTTAGATTTTGAAGTCAATAATTGGTTGTATTTGAAAGTGTCCCCCATGAAGGGTGTGATGAGATTTGGAAAGAAAGGGACGTTGTGTCCGAGGTATATTGGACCTTATCAGATTATAAGGAGAGTGGGCAATATGGTGTATGAGTTAGAACTACCACTAGAGTTAGAGGCCATCTACCCAATTTTTCACATTTACATGCTTAAAAAGTGTTTGGGAGATCTGCAATTGGTTCTACCTGTTAAGAGTATTGGAGTGAAAGACAGCCTGAGCTATGAGGAGATTCCTGTTCAAATCCTTGATCATCAGGTTCACAAGTTGAGGACCAAAGAGGTAACATCTGTTAAAGTGCTGTGGAGAAACCAAATTGTAGAGGAAGCTACTTGGAACGGGAGGAGGATATAAAGGACAAATATCTTCATTTATTCCTACCTACTAATGATGAGAGAGTTTTTGGTAAGTATTTCCTTCTAAATTCCTAAATTTCAATTCCTTATATCCTTTTCATTCTCCATATGATAGACGATAGAGTTCTAAAGTCCGAGTGAGGATTGATGTGATTGTTGATTATTTAAGTGTTTTGCTTGCTAAATTTGTTGATTTGTTGATTGCATGGATGAGATGAGAGCTGGTTAATTGTTAGAGTCCATAGGGAGATTAGTGCCTTGACCTAATTTCCTATCTTTCTCTTCATTCGAGGATGAATGATCCCAAGAGGGAGATAATGTAACACCCCTTAATTTCTTCCTATCTGATCTGGTTGAGTATATGAAGAGGATTGCTGGAAAATGACTAAGGAAAACTGCAAAAGCAATTTACGAGTCATATAGAGGTTTACAACTCATAGAGCAGGGTATCATATGAGATTCTAGTGTTTTAGATTGCAGGTTCATCTTTCTTATGAGAATAAGTTTATGACTCATAACTCGAATTACAACTCTTAAGATAAGGTTCCATACTAAATTCCACTGAATCTAACTTCAGATTTCTTTGTACACGAGGGGTCACCTAGGACTCATATAATGGACTAAGATTCATAAAAGGATGTCTCATATCAACTTCAAGTAACTCAGGATTTTCAGACTTCCAGTCTATGAGAGTGATCTATGACTCTATACTAGTCGTAGACGAGGTGTTATTGACCCAATCGATAGTTCAAATTGAGGGATATTTTTGTCCATTCCACTACCTATCCCATTAAACCCTAGACATTTTTATACATGAATGAAGTCCTAAAATAAATTCTAAGGACATTATTTCCAGTTATCCACACTTGGCTGTTCTTGAGAGCTTTAGAGAAGAATGAAGAAGTTAGGGTTTTCAACTCAAGAGCAAGGACTGATTCAGGTTTGATTGTTCCTTCAATATCCAGGTATGTAAGGCTCACCAACGTGTGAAAATCCTTTCTTCACATGCCTTTTTTCCATTTTCTTGAGTCAAGATTTGAGAAGAGTTGAGCTTTGAGAAACTTTCACTATATCAATACTATATCTTTACATTCATCATGAGAGGCCAATTTTACTATATGAGATAATTGCTAAATTGCATAAACATTGACATGGGATTTAACATGTATTTCATACTTGATAGAATGAACCTTAAATCACATGATTTTATGAAATTCTATTCATATCATTGAATATTTGGGTTGATGTAAATTGAGCAGTTAGAGTTGAGAAATTTGAGCATGATTGAGTATGAAGAGCATGTTGCATTGAGACATATATATTGCTACACGTGAATATATTTCTAGCATTACATAATAAGTAAATTGAGTAAGTCAAAATGACCATTTGAGTCTGAGTTAAATGATGTGCTACCAAAATACAACACATTTGATTTTGATGCCTAAAACAAGAGATATTGTGTATACTCAGTGCGAATTTTTATGATTTTTATGTGCTTTATGTTTAATCTTGCAGAAAATATAGGTTGACCTAATTTCAGGGAAAAGTAACAGAGTTTGTTGAATTTAAGGATCTACAAGACCCACTACGAGTCGTAGCCAAGATATGAGTCATAGGCGATGATCATAATGATTAATAGTTTCCAAAACTAAAATTTGATAATTTGAAGTTCAGTCATACGAGCTCAAGATACGGGTTGTAGTCCTTAGTATGACTCATAGAAGGGGGCCTTGTAGCGGTTAATAGTGTTGATGAAAATTATACCAAGAACTGCAAGCGTGGACAACAAGAAGGTACTACAAGTCATACTATGACTTTTAGGTGAGAATGGTAGTAGCCAAGTCCAAAATGCCAAGTGCTAACAACGAAAGCCCGATTACTGCTCTTAGGTCATCCTACGAGCCGTAGTGATGATCGTAGCAACTGCTGACCTGAATTTTCTAACTATTTTAAGGATCCTTTTATAAATACTATATGTTAGGGTTTTAAAAAGAGATTCCACAGTTTTTAGAGATTGTTAAAGAGAGGAGCTCCAGTTCTTAAAATATTTTAGGGTTTTAGAGTAGAAATTTAGGGTTTTCATTTTGAGACTCAAGTCGGAAGATTGAAATCACTTGGAACTTAATTTCATCATTCAAGCTTATGAATTCAAATCCAAAGGTGGTTTTACTGTTCTTCATTCTTCTTGGGTAATTTCGGAACTATGTGTGTTTCATTCATTGTTTGTTTTCTTGCCTAAGTCATTAGTAGCTAAACCCCCACAACTTGGGTGTTGTGGGAACCATGAGTAGCTAGCTTATTAACCCTAATTATTTGCACTTCTTGAGTTGTGTATTTGCATATACTATCCATTTTCCTTCATTTTTCTTATTATTTAATGGTGGCCAACACTAAACCCCATCTAGTGTCATGATCCCGATCAATATATGATGAATAGGAAAAGGAAATGGGTGACAGAATTTGATTGATGTTTCCTCATTAAATCAACCAAACCCGACCAAGGAGAGGTTGACTAGGACAATAGGTAATGGTTAGTTTCATGCACTATGGTAGCCGGCCAAGCGTCATAGTGAAATTCAATCTTCACCTTTGCCCAAACGTTGGAAAAACCTAAGTTATCATCCTGCAAGCAAAGACCTAATTTAGATTGTGTTGTTCGGGATGTTTGAGTTAGTGAATCATGAGTAACATAATTTCCCAAGTTGATCTCCAATTTTATTGTCTCTTTACTCTATTAGTATAGTTTTACTTTACTACATATCATTATAAATCTCTCGCCTTTTATTGAGAATAGAGTTATTTGATGCTTGAAATGATTGTTGGTGAATCAATGCAGTAAAACCCTGTATTCCCTTGCGATTCGACCCTAACCTATGGTTAGGTTTTATATTTGATAATGATCGCTTTATCCTCAAAGTAAGAGGTAATATTTGAGCGTGATCAAAATTAATGGCGCTATTGCCGGGGAATACAATGAGGTTTTGACTTGATTTCATTATAGTTAATTCAAGTGTTGATAGCTTAATTCTCTTGTATTTTACTTTTGTGTGTGTTTTTGTTGTTTAGTTTCTTTTGTAGGTATACTAGATGTATGCCCAAACAAGGAGCCAAGGCGGACCCTTAGCTCTAATTAATCTTGATATCTAACGTGTTGCAAGGAGAATGCCCCAAGCAAATGTGGATATTGTTATTGATAAAGCCATGGATCGACATGATGATGATGAGGGTAGAGAAGAAAATCCACCACCAAGGGAAAATAGGCCATACCATAGGGATTTCAATAAGAATGCATATAGTTGGAATCAATATAGGTTGAACCCCATGGCCAGGGAAGTTATAGGTGCTATAGTGTTGCCACCACTACTAGCATACACTAAGTTCATAGTGTCAAGTGGATTACTCCAAATGGTTTAGAACCGTGGTTTGTTTGCAGGGTTACTTACTGAGGATCCTAAGTCTTCTTCATAATGTTGCATTTTTTTGTAAAAGTGTGATGGGCACACATAATCTCTCTATGGATACTATTGGGTTACATGTGTTCCTTCTATCACTTATCGGTAATGCAACAATATGGTTGTCAGAACTACCACAAAGTTCAATCACCACTTGGGTAGAATTGCAAAGAGCCTTCTTAGGGCGATGTTTTCCAAGGTCTAAAAAGCTCAAACTTAAGGACAAAATCAAAAACTTTGAGCAATTGCCGGGTGATTCTATTAGCACAATGTGGGAGAGGTTCACCAAATATTTGAGAATGGTTCCAGAACATAAGATCGTGGATGATGCCTTAGTGAAAATTTTCTATTGGGCTCTTGATGAGAATAGTCAAGTGTGTTCTGATATAATCATGAGAGGCATATTTTTAGACCAACCATTTATAAGGATAGTGGAAAGGATGGAACAAGTAGTAAAGACCAATAGAGCATGGGGCCAAAGGGATAGAGCTACTATAAGGAGCTCTTGTACAGATAATATTAGTTCAGAGCAAGCAAAAATCAATGATGAGATCATGTAACAACTTGCTCAACTCTGGAATAAGAAGGACTTGGTCGTGAAGCAAAGTTAAGAAAGTGTTTATGCAGTCGTCCACCAACCTCCAAGAGTGCCCATGTATGGTGAGTCATGATATGATGCAGATGCTTGCTTTGTTAGAGATCAAGCGGTCGGTTTTTGAAACAATGACTAAAGGTACAATCCAGACTATTGGTGTCAAGATTCCGAAAATCAAGATCATAACTACAATAAGGAGGGTACATATAGAGATAGCCATGGTGCTTATTTTTAGAGAGATAGGGTGCCAGAAGCCTAGTGAGGCCAAAATGATATGTATAGAAATGGTCCTTATATGTCTCCTCATAATTGTGAAGCCAATTCTAGCAATACCAGGATCAAGAAAATATTTAATAAGTTGTTGAAGAAGGCCAATCACTAAGATGAGACTTTGAAAGGGATAAAATCGAATATTTCAAGCATCAACCAAAATATTGAGTTTTATTCAAAAGCCTTCAAGCAAATCGAAAAACAATTTGGTTAGGTGTCCCTTCAATTGAATCAATGCCAAAAGGGTACTTTGCTGAGCAACACAGTTCAAAACACTAAGAATGAGGGACATTGCATGGCGGTTATGACGAGGAGTGGAAAGAGTACCATTAACCCTCCAATGCAAGTGGTTGTGAATGAGAAATGTGAAAGGAGTGTTGATGACAAAGATAAAGTTGACTAAGTAAGTTTGGCTAATAATGAGATAAAGGGTAAAGTGGTGAAGGAGAAAGAAAAGAACAAGACTATCCCAAGACCTCCCCCTCTTTTTTCCCCAAAGTCTCAAGCAAAAGGAGGAGGATGGTAAGTTCAAACACTTCATATTCATGTTGAAACAATTGTCCATCAACATTCCCCTTATTCATTAGAGTGGATGTTTGGGTATGTTAAATATATGAAAGATTTGGTGACGAAAAAGCACACTGTGAACCAAGATCTCTTGCAAGATCTCCAACATTGTAGTGCTATTACAACCAAATATTTAATCAAAAAATTGGAGGACCCCGGTGCATTTACCATCCTTTGTACCATCTGCGATGTTGAGTTTGCAAAAGCATTGTGTAATTTGGGAGCAAGTATAAATTTAATACCTCTTGCCATATTTAAAAAGCTTGGTTTGGGTTCCCCTGCTCCGACATAAATGAGGTTACCGATGGCAGATAGGACAATCAAGAAGCCAGAGGGAATACTCTATGATATGCTAGTCAAAGAGGATAAGTTCATATTCTAGGTAGATTTTGTGACTCTTGATAGCGATGTTGACTTTGAGGTCCCTATTATTTTGGGAAGACCATCTTGGCCGCAGGGAGAGCCTTGATGGATGTAGATTAGGGTGAATTCAGGTTTAGGGTAAATGATGTAGAGGTAGTTGTTGGCATTCACCAGTCTATGAAGCACCTCGATGAGCTCAAAAGTAAAGTGTGGGCTATTGAGAAATTTTGATGACCCAAGATGATTAAGTCATGCCACGACATTAAATATGGTGCTACTTGGGAGGCAACTCAAGAGTTTTTAAATACTTTTGCTTATTTTTGGTTTTATTGGTATTTTCTAGATTCTTAGGTAGTGGTTTGATTGTGTTTTGATTTTTTTTAACATATTGAAATGGTTATATGTTGGTATTATTGTGTATTTTGAGGAAATTGTACAGGTTCGGGACATTGCAGCAAGTTTTCAGAAAATGGCATTAAAAGTAGACTCTACGACCAGGCCTATGAGCCACAGTGTACACTATGACTCGTAGTCATGTCTTGTGGAGGATAACAATGATGACTTGAAGTTGGCATGCACAAATAATCTAACCTTATGATTCGTAGCCTTCTATGAGTCATAAGAGGGGTTCGTAGTGTCCAGGTAAGTTTTTAAAAAAAATTTGAGTGTCGAGCAACCTACGAAACCAAAACCTATGCACCATAGTCAGAGCTACAACCCGTAGTCAGTGTTTCGTAGATTTGATTCACAAAATTTTAAAAGTTAATCTGGCATGTTTTAAAAGGGGTCAAAATCATTTTGTCCCTAACTTGAAACCTCTTCCTCCCAAATTAACTCATAAACTCTTCCCTCCCAATTCCTCCTATCACTTTTTTGGTTAGTATCCTCGATTTTTGACCAATATTCTGGAAACTTTTCGGTAATTGTGCACTCCCTTATTATCATCTCCCTCATTTCAATAACCACTTCCTATGGTACATTCCTTGGTTCATTTTTGCTCTAACAGTGATTTTGTTTTGAAATGATTAAATATGATACGCTATGACTAGGGCGTATCATCTATAGATTGGGTATATTTGAGATAGAATTAGGGTTGTGTCAATTGAAAGTAATTTTGTAAACCCTCTATTGAGTGCCTTGGTTATGTTGGTTTGCTTGATGATCATGCTATTTTGTTTGTGTTTAATCAAGGACATTGTGTATACATTAAGTAATGTATAATGTCATCATATCATGATTATGGAGAGGGTTGTATCGATGTGGTTAAGTTTTGAATCAATGCATGAATAATTTATTTGTTGACTTGTTCCCTGAGTGTTGTTCAAAATGTCAGTGTTTGAGTTTGTTGGTATGATTTGGGTACTGTTACGTAGATGCACTATAGATAAAGTGGAGGAATGATATTTGCTAGTTTATTGTTTTGTAGGAAGTTAATGATAGGATAGATTCATAATTTCAATATCATGCTTGGGCTTTGGGTATTTTGTGCATGACCTATAGACAAAATAGGTTTGCTTCTGTGCTGCTTATTCGTACTTTGATTTAGTTTGAAGTCCATGCAGTGAGATGAAAGGTACCTCAGGTACCTTTTTTTATCTGCAACGAGTGCCTCCTACGACTCGTACAAGGGACTGTGAGTCTTAGTTGTCTTTCATACAGAATAACAGTGACCTCAGTACCTTGTACATTTACCATACGAGACCCACCTGCGAGTCTTAGTCCCATCTACAAATCATAGTGGGGTCTTGTGGACTTATGCCTGTGATAGATTTTACAATATGAAAGCTTATATGATACCTGTATATGACCTATAGTCAAAGCTATGAGTCATAGTTGCATGTCTTACCAAGTTTCAATTTCTAAAATTGTTATGAACCTGAGGACTACGAGGCCTCAGTACGACTCGTAGTCTATATTATGAGTGGTACCAGGGTCTCTTACCTACCAGTTGCAACTTATGTAGTGTTAAATTTCTTATTTTTTCTTTTGCTTTTGCTTTCTTTTGTTGATGTTTATTTGGGGCTAATTGTGGGTTTTTGATGATTTTAGGCATAATGGATCCCAAAAACTAGAAAGCAGCTATCAGGGCCTTTAACCAAAGACTTCTCGATGAAGATTCGGACAATAACCACTCTGATGGTTCAAATGAGGTCCACAATGTCTGAATTGACCCTGAGGCATAGGTACCTCAGACAAGAGCTAGGGCTACTCAGACCCCAATGCAGGTGGAGAGTACCTCCCAATCTAACGAGAAAGGTAGTGAAGATGGGTTTGAGTCAGAAGATACACCAAAGGATGGAAGAGCATCCCCATCTTTGATTTTCCAACCCATTTTTGATACAAACCCTCAGCATCATCGATAGGGGTATCAAGGGCTTGGAGGCTATTTACAGATAGGGGCTGGAGCCCAAAGGATAGGGGAAGTTGGTTAGATTATTTTACGAGGAGCCCCAATTGGTAGACGCATGCCTGAGGCATGTCCCAACATTAGAGGCCGAGATAGAGTGACATGGGCTCAGGTGCTTGACAGAAAGGCTGGGCAAATATGCTCCACTCCTAGTATAGAGTTCTATGCAGCATATGCCGTTACTATTCCACAAGAACTTCCCAAGGTGAAGAACACTCTCGATCAACCCATATTGAGATAGGTTTTGGTTAGAGACCGGCAGGTCGACATCTTGGAGGAGACGATCTGCTTTATACACTTTAGGCCTATTTATAGAGCACCAGAGTCTACAACTAAGTGCAATCGACTGATTCACCAGATCAGATAGGCCGTTATTTCTAAGAGTGTGGACAAGCAAATGGAGCGAGATGGGTGGCTAGTCGATAGCGGAGTATGGTCCAGATTAGACATAGGTCACTAAGCATTCTGAGTATTTAGTGAAGTCCTCCGACTTTATTCTCAACTACATGATTCCACTATTAATCCCCCCAGTCTTCCTTATGGGATGATTATGTCTCATATCTTGGAAACCAACTCTGCCTACCTTAAAGATATCCCATCTGTTGTTGTCAAGCAGTGTTACAATTCTAGGGCTTTCAGAAGTATAAGGTATGTTCTATCAAATAACTCTTAGGTTCTCAAGTCCGATACCGTTGGCCCTGCCTCTCCTTCTGAACCATTTCCTCATACACCTACTCCTCCCATCCCTTTGGACTCCAAGCTTCTTGAAGAACTTCTATCTAAAATCTCTGGGATGGATGAAAAGTTTGAAGCCCTTCAAGATTTGCTTCACTCAAGTCACTACAAATTTGACTCTGTTGTAGACTCTATGAAAAAATTCACTCCTTCACTAATGAAAAGGGTATTAATGTTCTTAAGATTCGTCTGAAGCTAGACCAAGTCATCAAGAAAGTTGCTAAATTTACTCAAAAGGTTCAAACCAGTTCAGATGAACTTTCAATTTCTCTGACAGCCTTGTTCGAAAACCTAAAGACCTCTATTGTGAATACCCTAATGTATTTTCTTAGGCCTCGTAGCTAAGAAGTAGTTTTATGTTTTTGGACTGTTGCTAAGGGAATATGCCCAGACTATGGCTATCTATTTTGCTTGCTATGTTGTTAGTACAATTCTCTTTTTTGCTGGAGAAATATCATATTATGTAGTAGTTGCATTGTTATTATGCCTATTGTTTTGGTATGTTATTTTTTTATGTTGTTTTCTTTTGGTGTTTTGTTGGCAAGTCAACTAGGAAGTATCAACTCAGGAGGAGCAATGAAAGCAACCAATCAATTACCAAGCAACTATTCAGGGGGAGTAACTTAAGCAATCAACTATCTTTAGGGAAGTTGACCACATAATCAAATTTTGTCATCATCAAAAAGGGGGATATCATTAGTGCTAATCTGTTTTGAATGATGGCTACTTTTAGAAAAAACAGAAAAGAGGAAACAACCTTGATGGAAAGCAAATCGAAGCAAAAAGGGAAACTCAAATTTTGGAGTCAATCCTAAATCTGATAAAGTCAATCATGGAAAATCAAAAGAACAAAAAGAAAAAGATATAGAAGCGATCAGTCAAAGATCTTTTCTAATCAGGACAAATCGGCCCGTTGCTAAGAATCAGGAAGATTATCAATCAAGAAGGATCTACACGATTAAGAAGAATTATGAAGATTGCAAGAATATCACTTTTTCTTTGCCTTACCTTTATTCCTGTAAAGAGGATTCATCACTGCAATAATGCAAGGATCAAATCCATTGGGATGCTATCACTTCAATATAAGGAGGCATCCGGATATCTCATGAAGTATGCAAGCCTACTGCATTTCAAGTCTTTCTTCAATTCTCTTCATCTTAAGAAAATCATTGTAATCTTTAATTTTGTTAATACGAAAGAAAAATAGAGAGAAAAGAAGAAAAAATTTTAAAGAGAGGTTTGTATCAAAAAGATAAACAAAAATTAAAAAAAAAAGAGAAGAAAAATCTAAGTGTTAGCCTTAAGTTTAATTTCTTGTAACCATCACTCCATTAAAGGCTTGAAGAGAATTCTCTTGGATTGTAAGGAAAAAAGGGAGTGTATCTATATCTATATCTATATCTATATCTATGTTACCTTAAAAGCATGAACTCTCAAATTGAAATGTAAAATTACTAATTACCCTCTTACTAATTAACTCTAATATCTTATTTAATTTAAAATTAAAAATTTATGCCTAATATAAGCAACAATTCTGAGTTTATTTTTCAAAAGATCAGTTTTATCTAAAGAGGTGCCATCGTTCCATCAGCATTGAACCAAATGTACTCATTTTGAAGACAACTGTTCTTGTGCCTAGAGAGCAATTTGTGATGAAGAGGTTATGTTGAACTACAGGTTAAGCAATTCAGAGAACAAACCATCATGGTATAGTCCAGTAGATGAAGAGGATTACAGGAAACTAATACAATGTACGGGCATTAATTTTGGTGATAGTATTACTAAGTCCCAGCTTGTTTTACATTTTTTAAGGAGCATACATGGATAATCAAGTTTTTTTCCCAAGAAATTAACTTGCTAAGCTCTAAATGATGAAGTTAATTTTCTCTTCATTACTAAAGAAGCCAGGAAAGAACCTCCTATGGCCTCCTCACTATTAGAGTTTGTTGTTCTTGTGCTTAATTGTCTATTAGAGATTTGATCCTGACCAAAATACATTGTGGTATAGTGTTGGAATTGTTTCTCCCTTAGTTAAATATGTTGGCTTTGAGTCCTGGATGTAGAAAATATTCTACTGGGAACGCCATCTCTAGAATGATTCTTACAATGCCCGATACACATTTATCAGGACTCCAATGTAGGTGTTGAACATTAGGTAAAAAACAAAAAAGGGGATTGATAATGAATTTAACTTCAAGACACTGTATAATGAACTTTGGAACATGAATTTTTTTAGCACTCTTGATAAATTTAAGTGGCCGATGAACTTATACTAGTTATTAGCCAACAAATTTATGCTAGGTTTGTAGGTCTCATCTCAAACAAATTGTCATATATTAGTTGTTTAAAAATCAAAGATCACTAAAAGGCCAAAAATTGGTACAATTTAAAAATACTAGCATATAATATTTAAAAAAAAATAAATTTGTTCATATTATTTAGTGTGTTCACGTCATATTTAATTTAGTTCATAAACCAGTAGATTAATGTATTAGGAGATACATGAATTAGTGGAAAGGTCTAGATTAAGTCTAGTTAGGTGTATTCAAGAACTTGGATGATGTGAATTATTAATTATGATACATGTATGCTTATGCTAGGTACATGGATAAATTCGCCTATAAATAGTCATGTAATCTAGCCATTTTGTGGTAAGCACAAAGTTGAATAGAAAATCATCTTTCCTCCATTTCTCTTCTACTTATATTGAGTAATATTTGTGTTATTTTGCTCTCCCAAATTTCCAACAACATTTGGCATCAGAGTCGGCATGTTTGAGAGACAACAAAACATAGAGAGAAAATGAATAATTCCAATAGAATTCCATTCAAAGTTCTGATGCTCACCAAAGAATATTATGGAATTTGGTTCATCCGAATGAATGCTTTGTTAGGTGCCTATGATGTACAAGAAATTGTAGAGAGTGGTGTCAAAGAAGATGATACCGTCACAAAGAAGAATGACCAAAAGGTAGTCTCACTCATCCATCAAGTTTGGATGAAAAGATGTTTGGGAAAGCTACAAATGCAACCAACTCCAAGCAAGCGTGAGATATTTTCCAAACCTCCATTAAAGGTTTAGATAAGGTGAAAAGGTTTGTGTCCAAACCTTAAGAGGAGAATTTGAAACAATTCTAATGAAGGAATCTGAATCAGTTTCCGATTATATCTCAAGGGTGTTGATCAAATTAGCAGATACGGTGAAGTGTTGGAGGATGATAAGGTCATTGTAAAATATTGCGATCTCTAGATTCTAAATTTAGTTATGTTATTGTTGCTATTGAAGAGTCGAAGGACATGCACAATATGACAATAGAAGAACTCACAGGTTCTTTGCAAGCACATGAAAAAAATTTGAAGAAACCAAAATAAGAATAGGTTGAACAAGCTTTGCAAGCAAAAAGTTCTTTGAAGGAGAAAGATGAAAGGAGTGGCTCACAACAAAGATGTCGTGAGCGTGGAAGAGGTCATGGTAGTGGAGGAATAGGTGGTAGTCAACCTCCAACCAAAGAAAATAAAATTCAAGACTCCAGTCAAGAAAGAGGCTACGAAGAAGGTAGAGTATGAAGGTCAAATCAAGAAAGGTGTGAAAAATCAAATATCGAGTATTATACTTGTCATAGGTATGGTCATTTTTATGGGAATGCGAAACTAATTTAGAAGAGATAACTAATTTTGTAGAGAGAAAAAATAAAAATGAAGATGACACTTTACTTATGGCATGTAAATAAGAAAAAAAAGTATTGAAAAAAATAAATGGCACCTTGATTCAGGTGCAAGTAGTCATATTTGTGGGAAGAAGCATTTATTTGCTATGATTGAGAAATTTAATGGTGGAAATATCACTCCTGGAGACTCTTCAAAAGTTCAAATCAAAGAAAAAGATGTGATTTTAATCTGTTTCAAAGATGGAAGTCATCAATTTATCTCCAATATCATGTATATACCAGAGATGAAAAGTAATATTTTGAGTATGGGGAAGCTTTTGGAGAAACATTATGACATTCATTTGAAATATAAAATGTTGATAATTAAAAAAGAATATGGAAAATTATTAGCCAAAGTTTTCACGGCTAAAAATAAAATATTTGTGTGGAGTGTTCAAAGTGATGTACCAAGGTACTTATTTTCATGTGTTGAAAATTTATTTTGGCTTTGGCACATGAGATTTGGCCATTTGGACTTTGATAGTTCAAGATTGATGAAAAAAGAAAATATCGTGAAAGGGTTGCCAATCATTAACTATCCGAATCAACTTTGCGAAGGATGTCTTTTTGGAAAGAAGTCAAGGAAAAGTTTCCCCAAAAAGTTATTGACAAGCGCACGCTGTGCTTTAGAATTGATTCAAATGGATGTTTGTGGACCTAACAAGTCAGTCTCACTTGGTAAAAGTAATTATTTCCTTCTCTTTGTTGATGACTATTCTCAAAAAAATGGGTGTATTTTTTGAAGAAAAAATTTGAGGTGTTTGAGAACTTTAAGAACTTAAGAGCATGGCGGAGAAGCAAAGTGGCTATCTAATAAAGTCACTTTGGTCCAATAATGGTGGGGAATTCACTTCAAATGAGTACATGGCTTTTTGTGGCAAAAATGAAATACATCATATTTCGACCTTTGCAAGATTGCCTCAAAACAATGATATGATGGAGAGAAAGAATAGAACTATTCTCAACATGGAAAGAAGTATGTTGAAAAGCAAAAATATGCCTAAGGAATTTTGGGCTGAAGCAGTTGCTTATGCAGTGTATTGACTAAATCGACGTCACACCAAAAGTGTTCGCGGCAAAACACTGCAAGAGGTTTGGAGTGGTTTCAAACCAAAAGTTGCTCACTTGCGAGTGTTTGGAAGCTTGATTATGTACATGTGCCATATAAGAAAAGATCTAAGATTGATGAAAAAGTGAAAGGTATATTTTTGTTGGTTATGCATAAAGATTTTAAGTTATATAACCCAAGAAACAATAAGGTTACCCTAAGCAGAGATGTAGAAGTTGATGAAGATAGTGCTTGAAAATGAAAATCTAAGGAACAAGATTATTATTTTAGTCCATTCATTGTTGATGAGCTTGATGAAGAAGTGGTTTCATTATGCCACCTACAAAACCTTCATCGCAAGTTCAAGAAGTTGGAGAATCAAATTCAAGTAGTGTACCTCAAAAGTTTAGAAGTCTTCGAGACTGATATGACACAACTGAAGAAGTGAAACCAAATTTATGTGATTGAACTCACCTTTGTTTATTTGTGGACAACAAGCCTGTAGGTTATAAAGATGTTATTCGTAATCCGAAATGGAGAGTTATGATGGATGAAGAGATCAAGGCAATCAAGAAGAATGATACTTGGGAGTTGGCAAAACTTCCAAAAGGAAAAAATATCATTGGAGTAAAATGGATTTGCAAGCTAAAGAAAAATTCCAAAGGTGAAATAGAGAGGTATAAAGCAAGATTGGTAGCAAAGGGTGGTAGCAAAGGGCTACAAGAAAAAGGCCAGTATTGATTATGATGAGGTATTTACATCAGTGGCTTGTTTTGAGACAATCTGCTTGATTATTTCTTTGAAAGCACAAAATCAATGGAAAATCCATCAAATGGATGTGAAGTCGGATTTCTTGAATGGTATTTTAGAGGAAGAAGTATACATTGATCAACCTTTGGGCTATAAGGTTAAAGAAGGTGAAGATAAAGTACTGAAATTAAAGAAGGCACGTTATGGCTTGAAACAAGCTCGACGGGCTTGGAATTGTAGAATTGATACATACTTTCAAGTCAATGATTTTGTAAAGTGTCCAAATAAGCATGAACTTTATGCAAAAGTTAATGAAAGTAGTGACACATTACTTATTTGTTTGTATGTCAATGATTTGATCTTGATAGGAAATAATCCAAAGATGTTTGAAGATTTCAAGAAGTCAATGGCAAAAGAATTTAAGATGATGGATATTGGACTAATGTCATATTATCTTGGCATTAAAGTGGAGCAGAAGAATGATGATATATTTATTTCTCAATTTGCAAAGGAGATTCTCAAGAAATTTGAGATGGAGAATTGCAAGCCTATTAGCATCCCCGTGGATTGTGGAATTAAACTATCCAAGCATGAAGATGGATAAAACATCAATTTTATATATTTCACGAGTCTGGATGGAAGCCTAAGGTATTTAACTCGTACGAGACCTGATATTCTTTTTGGTGTGGGGCTTATTAGTCGTTTTATGAAAAATCTAACAACTTTCCATTTAAAAGTAGCCGAAAGAATACTCAAGTATGTTAGAGGTACACTTGATTATGTAATTTTTTTATTCATTTTCCAAGGACTTCAAGCTAGTTGGCTATTGTGATAGTGATTGGGTGGTGATATTGATGATCGAAAAAGTACTATCATGCAATTTGGTTGAGGAACTTATTGAAAGAACTCTGCCAACCATAAGAAGATGCAACTAAGATTTGTATTGATAATAAATCAGCCATTGCGTTGGTTAAGAACACGGTGGTTCATGATGAAACACCCCACATGTGCTTCAGAATGTCTAATAATTGTAATTTCTATATATCTCAAAATTCATACTTAATTTAGAAAATTTGACATCATATTCACAATTAAGGGGCGAAATTGAGTGGGAAGTGGGTATAACTCAGATTTTAGAAGACCCATAGCGAAATTGCTAATTTTCAATTTCTAGTAGTTGTCTGCGCCAGGGAGTGACGAGCCTAGGGCGCACTATTGTGTAATTCCAATTCTACGTCTAGTCTGCGATGTGCCACAAGCACAAACTAGTGTATTATTTTCCTTGGTTTTTCTGTTTCGACCAAGGTCATTAGGGTCATAGCCTCACGCCCACTCAAACATGAAATCACCCATACATAGCCATTTTTCAGCTCTATAATTCCCAAAATCCTCTAAGACTCTATCAATTCTCTCATTCAAATCTAAGGATCTTAAGCTCAATTTTGGAACTCAAGGACTCATTTTAAGCTCTAAGTCTACTTCAAGTTCATCTCAAAGAATTCAAGGTTTAAGGTATGTGGGTTTCATCCATTGAGTTCTTTTACCCGTGGAACCCAACCTTCCCTTTTCATGAAAATTGTTTGTTTTCAAGTTGTGTTACCTATGGGTATTTCTTATCATGGATTATGAACATAAATTATGTTGGGGTTTTATGAATTATTGATTGATTATGCATGACTATCTATATCAAGCTTATTCCATGAATTGGTTTTATCCATTAAGACTATGCATGTTTTGAGTGTCACGGCCAAAGTCCCGTTAGGGCGAACTAGCACCCATTATTGATGAGGCTCGAGAGAATTGACCTGTATCTATGTGCTTTCTATACATATTATAAGGGATTACTACATTTGACATGCCTTTGAGAAAATAAACAGCGATAAAAAGTCAAAAGGAAATGCATATAGCTAGGCCATTGGGGCCACGATATCTAAAGTATGAGACATGACCCACTTTAATTTACATAGTCTACAAAGCCTCTAGATAAGGAAAAATATCTGATAAGGGTCAAGATAGACCCCGCCTTGACTAACTATACAACACAAAATATAAGCTCTACACACGCAAAGCTCCAAAGCAACCTGGAGCTTGGTAACAACAGTTAGAAATCCTGTACTCCTACTGGGGAGAGCTACTAGCAACTGTTCCGGCAGCATGAAATGCAGGTCCCCCATAACGGACGTTAGTATGAGATAATGTACTAAATATGTAAGGCAAGTAAGGTATACTATATATGAAGTAATAACTCAAATGAAACTATGCATTGGTGTAAGATAAGAGACCACCTTTAGTTGTACTGTGGGATTATGTACTTTATGTTCTTTTTATCACTTTATCTTTACTGTATAATCTATGCACAACATGTAATACAAATGACTAGCTGATCAGTGGTAAATCTATATCAGGATCAGCCCTAGTTAGGCTTTTCCTTTAACCCCTTGGGCTACCCCTGTGATAGGATCGACCCTGGCTAGGTGATTCTTCCACCCCTCGGGTTACCACCTATCAATAAGCAATATACTTTATCTTTCAATTACCTTTGAGATGATTCTTTTAGTCGTCATAATATTGGAGCTATTGGACTGTATATATAGCATATGACATGTAAATAATCACAAAAGACAACACCACAATGAAAGGAGCAAGTTACACAAATAATGAAATGCATAGGAGATAGAACAACACATGAACTTTATTTAGTAGAATGAATTCGTGTATCTTGGTATCCAAGTATGTATACAGATTCAAAGGTGACTATGTATGGGAGCATATGAACATGTGAAAGAGTTGAGACACGGCTAATAATTGTGTCAAAGTTGGTAAGTGCCTTTATGTGCCAAGGAGGGATCTGTGTTTCATGCCAAATAATATGAAATCAAGTAGCCTTACATACCTTGCTCTACAACCTCGCTATTACCTCAAATTAACCTTTTCTTCCTGCAAATATTTTATCTATAATATAGTAGGTGATAAAACTAGCATTAGCAGCCAATAGATACATCTTGGCAGCCTAATCTCACAAAAAAATAACATACGGGCAGCAAGCGAATATTTATAAACCCGAGCTTTCAACCTTTCCGCCCCTAATCATATTTTATAATACACATTCTCATATACATATCATCTGAATCCTATTATAGTGCCATATCAGTCTCATAACAGACCACAAAGCACAACATATAACAATTCTACACAACATACAAATAGGCGGCATAACGTTACATCCCTTCGATAAATTTCGACATCAACAATCCCGAACCTGTTTCAAATTTACCCAAACTTTATCCAAAGTTTTTACACACAAAAATAGTCTTACAATAGTCCACAAATAATCTCAAATTAGGTGAAGGTCGTGAAACAACAACTTCCAATTATCAGCCCATAAGTTTCTTTTAAGAGCACAATTACGATGTTGTACAACAACTCTTTTTTTGTGGACGGTAAAAGTGATGCAGCAGCCTGGTTTAATCATTAACAAACAAAACTTTGTTAAATAAATGAGTGTTACTTCATAATATAGCCAACCAATAAAAGAAAATCCGGTTGAACAACAAGAAAAACTCACAACAATCCTTAGGACACATGCTGTCCAAATTTTCAGCACAAACATAACCAACATAGTCTCTTGTTTTTCATAAGAAAACCATACTAAACACATATGTAAACCTAATTACCACTACCTTCAAGGTGTAGGGCTTCTAGAGGAACCCTATAAGTCCCCTTGAGGCTGATTTTCTACGTTAAGAAAGTGTAAAGAGAAAGTTTGTGAAAGCTGAAATTTTCCAAGTCTATGAATAACTTAAAGGTGCTATTTGTAAGCCTTTTTAAAGGGGATTTTGTCTGAATTTCTTGTGTGGTTTAAGCCTTATATTATTAAGGTGGTGATGCATTAGCTTGGCCCTTTCACTTGGGCCTAATTTAGGTCTCAAAGTTGATGGGCTTTGGCTGCCCAATTTTCAAATTTCTCTTCACTTGGTTTGAGCCAAAATGGTTATGTGATTTGTGATATACTTGGGCCATTTTTATATTCTTATTGGGCTAAAAATAAAGTCCATTTATGATGGTAAAGCATGGGCTAAAGTTACACCCTTAACATGAACTTTATTCATAATTGGAGTTGGACCAAATCGATATCGGGCCTCGTCTCTGTTTAGCTAGCAAATTAAAGCTAAGCAAGTAGGTGACTCACCTGCTGGCTTCCTAAGTCCTACAAGTACCTTACTTCTCTCACTTCATTTAAGGTTGTAATCACCTCAATTTGACTTAAGACTTATTTGCACTCGACCCTCTTCAGCGTTAGACGCACATATCGCCCTATAACATAAAATTTGAGCACTTTTAAAAATGGGCACTAATTTGACCAAAAAATCTCATGTTTCATTTATATAGTACTAGTATTATAAGATGTAGGGTGTTACATCAATTTATGAAACTATGAACTATTATAAGCTCTTATGGTGGATTTCTAGGTACCCTACATGTTGATGAGTTGATTTGCATTAAGTTTACTCATCTTATTTCACTCTTGGATTGCATGATTTTAAACACATATTATGAACCCAACACATGTTTGATAAAATAACATGACAAGATTCTTAAGTTATTGATGATTTATTACATGATTTACAAGTGAAGTGATTTCATGATGATTAACAACTTTCAAGTATGCATTGAATTCATGAAGAGTATCTATGATTTTACAAGTATCAAATTAAGCCTCATTTCAAGAATTTTACCTCTTGTGAATCATTCTTGTTAAAGCAAGGGTTCATGCATGACTATGATCTACTCTCATGCTCAAGTTAGGCTCGCTATAGAGGTAAAGCATGTTTATGAGATACACAAGTCATGTTCTTACAAACTATTCATGATAGGATTAAAGTATGATTATTTCAAGTATTACATGGGATTTGACTTAGCACCGATTGAGGCTTAAGATGGGCGCTCGACTCAAGAGATCCTTATATAGAGTCTTTAGTCTCTACACTATGTGCCACTATAGGATTATGATTATTGCCCTTGCTATACTAGTGGATCCATCAAGTTTATGTTATCATGTTTGGTTTACCTTGGCAAGTAGACCACACTTCGCAGGGGGGTGTCATGCCTAGTCACCTGAACCAAGGGGGTGTCAGGCCTCGGAGTCTAAGTTGTAGCTATTTGGTCTATGTTGGTTGAGGTCACTTCCCACATATGTATAATATATATTATGTAAGAAGAATGATTTACAAGCATGTTTTATTATGAGCATTAATCATGCATGCCATAGTGAGATTATATATCCATTATATATGACTATGTATTTTGACTATATTGGCTTATAGTCTTGTTGCATTACATCCTGCATACTTAAGTTCATTCAAACATACTAACGCATACTATATGCCTATATTATATTACTATGTAGGGACCGGAGCTCCTTTTGATCATCCTTTTCATGGCTAGTTCAGTACTTCAGTGGTAAGCATTGGTGAGTCCTCAAGTCTGAGGACACTATCTACATTACTCTTGCTACTCTGAGACTTTATTATGTTGAACACTTGTTATGAGAGTGAGCCTGAAAAGTGTCTTGGCCCCCATTCCATTCCACGTTAGAGGTGTTGTTGGATATTATGATGTACTTATGCTATGAGTTTTACTCTTTTGTGATTTAATGATTATCATAGACTCCCCTTAGTCCCGATTCCCTTTTTATAATATCTAGTGATGCTTATTTTGCTTTTGCAATCAAGGATGTGTGATTGATATGCTAAGAGACTTGTTTGTGATTCCTTCGAGTTCCCCATTTATCATGTCAATGTCTAGGACCTAGGCTTGAGTTGTAACAAGCTTTGGTCCTCAAAAATCCAACACACCGAGTCGATTAGAGTCTTATTCATAGTTGTGAAGCGCACCACTACTATGAATGGAAGGCTATGAGGCATTTCATGAAATGTTTCACTTCTTCATTATTTATATCATGGTTTATGTACAACAATAAGGCTTATAAACCTTCTTGATCATGTCAGTTCCAAGGGGAAGACTAAGAAGATCCCATACTCTCGAGGAGCAACTGGCCTCTCACGCTCCTCAAGCTCCTCAAGATGGAGAAGAGTTCTAAGATGCTATAACAATGTTGGCCTATGATATGACCAACCAAATGAACCAAGGGGCCTAATCCCCTGATGCTCCCACTCTAACCTCAACGGTGAGGGATTTTACAAGAATTAATCCACCAGAGTTCTATGGATCCAAGTCTGAAGAGGATCCACAAGAGTTCATCAATGAGGTGTATAAACTGGTATCTACCATAGTGGTTAGTTTGGAGTAGAAAACGAAGTTAGTGGCCTACCAACTCAAGGATGTGGCCTAAATTTAGTTCACCCAATTGAAATTGGAGAGGAGAGATGATGATGTTATTCCTTGGGAGGAGTTCAAAGCCACATTCCTCAACTGGTTCTTTCCTATCTACGTAAGAGAGGTTAAGATAATGGAGTTTATAAACCTTAAGCAAGGTTACATGAGTGTGATATTGTATTGCCTTATGTTCAACAAGCTTTTCAAGTATTCCCTATATTTGGTAGTCGACCCTAGAGCTAGAATGAACAAATTTGTTCCAAAAGTGTCCGACTTAGTTAATGAGGAGTGTGGTACCGCCATGCTAGTGAGTGATATGGATTTGTCTTGGATAATAACTTTTTTTGAGCAACTAGAGGGGGAAAATATTAGAAAAAAAGAAGTGTTGAGTCCAAGAGGGCTTATTTTGAAGGTGGTTTCCACGGATCCAAGGGTGGCCAGTTTCCTCAAGGACATAAGTTCCAAGGCCAAGGGTCTTCCAATGCTCCAAATAAAAGATTTTCTAATGATAATCCAAGTTTCCAATGTGGTAATGGTGGGATGACTCACCCTAAGTGCAAAAATTATGGTAGAAACCATAGTGGCCCATGCTTCAGAAATTCTAGTTTTGGTTGTGGTGAAGTGGGTCACAAGGTTATTAATTGTCCTTATTCTCAAAACAAAGGTAGATATGGTCGTCCTTAAGGATAAGGTGCTAATATGTATCCAAGGGAAAATGGAGGCCAATAAAGAGGGGGAGGGTTGCTCCAAGGCTAAATAGATTCTATGCTCTTCAAGGAAGGCAAGGGGTAGATGACGTCATTATCGATATGTTAAAGGTTTTTGATTTTGATGTGTATGCATTGATAGATCTTGGTGCCACTCTTTTTTTTATTACACCTTTTGTTGCTAGCAAGCTTCATATGAGTCCCAAATTGTTATGTGAATCGTATAAAGTGTCTACCGCTGTTGGTGAGTTCATTATTGTGAAAATAGTCTATAGAAATTGTCCTATGTTCATATTGCATAAAGTCTTGCCTTGTGATTTTATTAAATTAGATATAGTGGATTTTGATATCTTTCTTGGGATGGATTGGCTACATGCATATTATTATTCCATTGATTGTAGAACCCACAGGGTCAAATTTTAATTCCCTAATGAGCCCGTCCTTGAGTAGGAAAGTCGTGATGTGGTAGTCAAGAGTAGATTCATTTCTTGTCTTAAAGACA
Organism: Solanum sejunctum; assembly: GCA_025642045.1. Taxonomy (NCBI): domain Eukaryota; kingdom Viridiplantae; phylum Streptophyta; class Magnoliopsida; order Solanales; family Solanaceae; genus Solanum; species Solanum sejunctum. The sequence continues at coordinate 6,871 of JAOTQJ010143959.1, read as the reverse complement.
AAAAGTTTATTTCTAAGGGTTGCCTTTATCATCTTGTGAGAGTTAGGGATGTTAAGTCCACTATCCTTCCTATTGAGTCAGTTCCGTGAAATGACCCCCAAAAGTGCACAAAAATGTGCCTCAAAAGTGCTCGGAATCGTAAATTTTATATATCTCAAAATTCATGTGTGGTATTGAAAATCTTACTTCATATTCTTGTTAAGGGGGTCAAATAGAGTGGAAAATGGGTCTAACCCTAATTTAAGAGCTACCCTAGCAAAATTTGAAAATCTCAAAAATGCAATTTCTAGTGTGCATTCGCGCCTCTGGCGTGATGCCCCAAGGGTGTGCCATAGTGTTATTTTTGAGCAGTTTTTCAAGTCCAGTACAAGGCTTTTAAGTCTTGGGCTTAAGTATTCCCAAATGTGAAAATGCCTACATTTATCCATTTTCATCCTCATATCATTCAAAACATTCCCCAATACTCCTTCAAACACTTAGCAAATATTTTACTCCTAAACTCAAGTCTCATGACTCATCCGAATGTGAAGGTTCTCATTCAAGATTTAAGTCTCCATCTCCAATCTTCATCAAGTTCATCTCCAAAGCTAAGGTATGTGGGTTTCTTTCATGGGTTCCTTTTACCATGATGCCTAAGCTTCCTTTTCTTAAAAATTACATGGATTAAAGTTGATTTACTCATGGGTCTTATTTATTATGAAATTGACTGCATACTATGTTGGGGTTTATGAAATTGTGACTATTTTACTATGTTCTGGGCTATGAATCTAAGATCTTTATGAGATTTAATAAATGGTTTTAACGTATATTGCTTGAGCGTATTACCAAGTATCTATCGATGGTTTTACATGGGATTTTATAGCATGATAACATTATTAAATTACATGGTTTTACACTAGCACTACTCACCTGCCAAGTACTTGATAAAATGTTTGGATTATGATTCCTTGAGGAATTGAAGGTCTAATGCATATCTTATGAGTTAAATGATTATATGATGATGAAATGAATGTATGTATATGGTATTCTCTATATAGTGTTGTGAGTTGACCAAGCCTAACTTGAGGGGTTGTAGGCCCGGGTAACCGCATCAAGGGGTTTATACTTTGGTCCCTAGATAGAGGGTTGGTAGGCTCGGATAACCATATTAAGGGGTTGGTACCTCATTAACCAAATTGAGGGCTTTGTACCTTGGTCCCTAGGTCAGGGGGTAGTAAGCCCGAGCAACCATATTGAGGGGTTGTACCTCATTGACCACATAGAGTGGTTTGTACCTTCGTCTCTAGTTCAGGGGGTGGTAGGCTTGGGTAACGATATTTAGGGGTTAGTACCTCATTAACCATATTGAGGGGTTTGATCCTTCGTCCTAGCTTAGGGGTTGGTAGGACCAAGTAACCAAATTGAGGGGTTGGTACCTCATTAAACTTTTTGATGGGTTTGTACCTCATTCGCATCTCCAAAAAGGTAGTAGGGCTTGGATATTCTATATTTATGGTCACTTGGTATACATGTATTATGTTACATATAAGCATGACTTTACTTCAAGCATCATTCACGTATGCTATCTTGTTATTATGCTATCTATTGAGTATTATTATGAATTTTGCTTGTGATATCTATTTATTATTGCATTGCATCCTACATACTTAGTACATCTAAAAATATGAACGCCTACTCTATTCCTACATGATGTCACCATGTAGGAACCGGAACACCCCTTGATCATCCACCCACTCCACATGGCTAGTTTGATTGTTTCTCAATCTTGTTGGTGAGTCCTTCATTCCGGGGATGTTGCTTATGATCTCTTGCTATGTACAAAAACTATCTTTCTTTTGTTTATGTATTGACTATGAGGGTGAGCCAGGCTATTTATCGTGGTCCCCGCTTTTCTCTATGTAGTAGAGTTGTTATTGGACATATTATGTATATATGCTAAGAGCGTTGACACTACTGTTCTTGATGTCTATGATATGAAAGTGTTCCCTTAGCCCCGATTGTCTTAATTTATTATCTCATATGCTTGTTTTACTACTTTTGCGACCAAAGATATGTATTGATGTTCTAAGAGGCTTACTTGGGGCCCGTTCGGGTTCCCCTTGCACCATGTCATGTCTAGGCCTTAGGCTTGAGTTATGAAAAACTTGGTATCATAGCACTAGGTTGTTAGATCCTCAGATTCCAACACACTGCTTCAATTAGAGTCTTGTTCATGGTTGTGTTATGCACCACAACTATGAGCTAAAGGCTTTGAGGCATTTAGGAAATGTTTCCCTTCTTGTTACTCTATACCGTTCTATAATAGTTGAAGTGAGGATTTTCCCCCTAACAATTGTCCTTTGCTATGGTATATCATACCTTATATTAGAATAAGAAGAGCACACACACCTGAGGAGCAACCGACTAATGGAGAGCTTCGGGATGCTCTCACTTTGCTTGCACAAATTGTGGCTAATCAAGCCAACCAAGGGGCCCAAGACCAACATCTCTGGTGAGTGACTTCATAAGAATGAATCCTCTGAAATTCTATGGGTCAAAGGTGAGTAAGGACCCTCAAGAGTTCATTGATGAGGTTTACAAGATTTTGTGTATCATGGGTATGAGGTCGAAAGATAAGGCGGAGTTGGCGGCCTACCAACTCAAAGGGGTAGCATAAATATGGTACCATCAATGGAAGAAATAGAAGGGAGTCAACTATGTGGTGCTTTAGGAGGAGTTCAAGGTGGCCTTCCTTAATTGGTTCTTCTCCCTTGAACTTACGAAAGCTAAATTGGTGGAAGTTATGAATTTGAGACAAGGGTATATGAGTGTGAGGGAGTATGCCCTCAAGTTCAACCAACTTTCAAAGTATTCTTCACATTTGGTGGCCGATTCAAGATCTAGGATGAATAAATTTGTGATGAGTGTCTTCAACTTGGTTAGTGAGAAGTGCCAGTCCGCTATGTTGATTAGTGACATGGACTTCTCACGATTGATAACCTATACTGAACAAATGGAAGAGGAGAAATTATGGAAGAGAAGGGGTCATAAGGCTAAAAGAGCATATTTTGAGGGTAAGCTCCAAAGACAAAAGGTGACCGGTTTCATCAAGGCCAAGGGTCTTCTTATGCTCCCTATAGGAGGTTTGCCAATGTCATTCCAAGGGCCCAAAGTGTTGATGGTATGGGTCCTATTGATATGTGTTCGAAGAGTGGTAAGGTTTATGGTGGCCCATGCTTGAGAAATACCAGTGCTTGTTATCATTGTGGGGAGATGGGTATAAGATAATAGATTGTCCTCGAAACCCAACAAGGGTAAGGATTTTCATCCATAAGGTGCTAATGCGGTTCACTTGAGGAGAGGTGGGTGACAATATGGTGCCCTAAGGAACTATTGGTTTTATGCTTTACATGGGAGGCATGGGGTTAAGGAGGTTCCTAATGTCGTCCCCTCGGTATGTTGAAAATCTTTGATTTTGATGTGTATGGATTGATTGATTTAGGTGCCGCCCTTTCTTTTATTACCCTCTTTATTGCCAGAAAGTTCCATGTTAACCCCTACTTATTGTGTGAATCATATGAGGTATCTACTCCTATTGGTTCATCTATTGTTGCTAGAAAGGTTTATAGAGATTGTCCCATTTGCATTTTGCATAGAATATTGCCTTGTGATCTTGTTGAGTTGGACATGTTTTGATGTCATTCTTGTGATGGATTGCTTGCATGTATTCTATGCTTCTATTGATTGTAGAATCTGTAGGGTCAAATTTCAATTCCCAAATGAACCCGTCCTTGTGTGGGAGTCATGATGTGGTGGTCAAGTGTAGGTTCATCTCTTGTATTAAAGCCTGTAAGTTAATATCTAAGGGGTGTCTTTACCATTTTGTGAGGGTTAGGGATGTGGAGTCCAAGGTCTTTCCTATAGACTCGGTTCCGATTGTAAATGTGTTCCTTGATGTCTTTCCTAATGACCTTCCGAGTGTTCCTCACAAAAGGGAAATAGATTTTGGTACAAATCTCCTTCCCGATACTCAACACATCTCTATTCCCCCTCACCATATAGCCCCGGTTCAGTTGAAGAAGCAAATGAGGGACTTGTTGGAGAAGGGATTTATTAGGCCTAGCTAATCACCTTGGGGGCGCACCAGTGTTGTTTGTTAAAAAGAAGGATGGGCCCTTTAGAATTTATATTGACTATAGACAACTTAATAGGGTCACCATCAAGAATAGGTATCCCCTTTCAAGAATTGATGATATGTTTGACCAATTGTAAGGGGCTAGCCATTTCTCTAAGATTAATCTTTTGTCTAGGTATCATCAAGTGAAGGTGAAGGAATGTGATATTCCCAAGACGACCTTCCGAACTAGGTATCGGCACTATGATTTTGTTGTGATATCTTTTGGGTTAACCAATGCACCGGCCATCCTCATGGACCTTATGAATAGGGTCTTCAAACCCTACCTTGATTCATTTGTTGTAGTATTCATTGATGATACTTTGATCTATTCTCGTGGTGAGGAGGAACACAGGGCTTATTTGGGGTTTGTGTTGAAAAGATTGAGGGATGAGAGGCTATATGCCAAGGATGAAAAGTGTGAATTTTGGTTGAAGGAGGTTGCTTTCCGAGGGCATGTGGTGTCAGGGGATGGTATTAAGATGGATCCTAAAAAGACAAATGCGATTGAAAATTGGCCTAGACCATTGACCCTGTCGGATATTAGGAGCTTCTTGGGCTTATCGGGTTACACTGCAAGAAAAAGACTTTTAATGATCATTTTTTAATGAAGAAAAATGAATCTGGTCGTTATTCATACACTTATAGTGACAAAACTTTTTTCAGTCATTATAAGTATATTTATAGCGACCAAATATTTTTCCGATCGTTATAAATCTACGTATAGCAACCAAATTTTTTTTGGCCGTTATAAATATACTTACAACAGTCGAAATTTTTTTCGATCGTTATAAATACACTTATAGTGACCGATTTTTGTTAGATTGTTAAAGACAAATCTTAATCCAAAATTAATGAGGGGCTAAATTTTATCATTAAAATATAATATTCCATCGGTAAAACATATTAGTTAGTGTAAAAATATATTTTATTAATATGAGTTCAGAGATATCAAATCACATCATATTATAAGTATTACAAATGGTGTCTTATTAATGATTTCATCATTCTGATAAGAATCCTCCATCTTTTATAATTTTGGTTATTTCATAATAAAAAAAGTTTAATAAAAAGAAAAAATATTAATGTATTATTTTCTAATAACTCTATCCATCATCCTTATTAAAGTCAATTATATAAAATTATAAAATATTGTAAAAGCATTTAATTACAATCTTTTTGGCATAATCTTTTTTAACTTAAATATTTTTTTTGATATAGTTTCTATATATGTTTTTATTTTGAGAGATAATTTATTCATCTTTACTTGATTTTTTAATGATGCAAGATAAACTAGATCAAAACAAAAATTATAGTGAAACAAAAAATTAAAAATTAAACTAATTATATTAAATAATAATTATGAGATTAATTTCTCAAGAGGATAGATATATCTCCACTTGCAAATCACCTCGATCAATAGACTTAAGAAACAGTATTCAGTAATAATATCTTTTCTAATAAAATTTTATATGGTGGCGACTTTTTTCTCATTATGGGTTGTGAAACTAATAGGTGTATACAAAAAAAAATCATTTATTTGAGTTAGAAAAGTATAAAGTGAAATTTAGAAATAGACAATTTAAAGCATTTTACATGGCATATAATCAACTGCTAAATTAATTAAGAGATCATGATTTTTTTTATTATTTAAAATTTAAGATGATACATTTGATTTGTATCTCATAATATTTTAATGATATTAAATTATTTATATTAGGTGAATACTGTTAGTATAAGAAATGAAACTAAAAGAAGTTGCGGGAGTTTTATGCATGAATCAATGTTCAAAAAGTCAATAACTTAAGATGCAAAATACAAAACAAACAACTTTATGTCTAGAAGTAGAAATTCCAAATTTATTTTTATTTGATTGTGAGAATAGAAATAAAGTTTATATTTCATTATAGTTAATCTTTGTTTGCAACAAAAAAAAAGAAGATAATAGTTATTAGGAGTGTTATTAATAACCTTACATGAAGTGTTTATATTTTTCTTTTGACAGATCATGCAGTGTGAAGAACTCATCTTCAAAGAAAGTGTAAATACTTATAAGCAATGAAAAAATTTTGAAGCACAGCAAGAATGCATTTCATATTTATGAAAAGATATTCTATTTTTTCTTTTAAGAATTTAAAATATAATACCATATAATTTGTATATCTATATTTTTGTAACGTTAAACAATATGATTTTTTATAGTTACTATGAAATTTAATATGAATATAATCAATTTGTATGTTTTCATATGTGCACATATTTGTATGTGTATGTGTGCATATGCACTTTTGTTTATGGTTATAATTAAAATTTTAATAACTAAAATTGAAGGGAGCCTTGGAGTAATTGGTAAAGTTGTTGTCATGAGACTCGAAGGTCATAGGTTCAAACCTTGGTAACATCATCTGGCAGAAATGCAAGGTAAGAGTACATGCAATAGATCCTTGTGATGGTGAAAACCTTGGTAACATCATCTGACAGAGATACAAGGTAAGGCTACGTGCAATAGATCTTTGTGGTTGGGCCATTCCCCTGAAGTGCACCTGGCTTGCCTGTATTTTTTTTAATAACTAAAATATTAGTTAGTGAAGAAAAAATTTGGTAGCTGAAAAGAGGTATAACGATCGAATTTTTGTCGTCGTTAAAGGCTTTTGACAATCAGATTTAATCCGATCCCTTAACATTTAACGATGGAGCTTTTAATGACCAGTGACGACT
>JAOTQJ010143934.1:0-82750 GCA_025642045.1 Solanum sejunctum | reverse complement strand
TAGAAGCAAGGAAATACTTGTTGACAGCCCAATTTCATCAAAATGATCACCGAGACAACAAGCTTTCAATTAGTGACGCAAAGACATTTCTTCAAACTCTTCACTTATAAATATATTTTCTAACAACCATTCTTATGTACATGTCATGTATATCTTATTTTTAGACCCTTAACAGTCCTACAATATCCCACAAAACACAACACATAATAATTCTTCACAATATACAAACACGCAGCATAACCTTATATTCTTTTACCATACTTCAAAGTCAACAATCCCGAAACTATTTTAACCTTACCTAAATTATTTACAATGTTTTTACTACATAAAACCAGTCTTAATATTGTCCAGAAATAGTAACAAAATAAGGTAAGGTCGTGGAACAACATATTATAATTCTACCCAACCTACAAATGGACAGCATAACGTTACCCCCCTTCCCTACATTTTGATGTCGACAATTCCAAACCTTTTCCAACTCTAACCAAACTGTTTCAACAACATTTATACAAACAATCTGTCCTAAAATAGTCTTAGAACAACACCTAAGAAGTCCTGAAGGACGTGAGCCAATAGCCTTGTTCCAACATCCCACAAGTTCCAATCAACATTATACTTAAGATAGCACAATAAAACTCATTTGTTAAATGATTCCAAAAACCTTAGGGTAGTATCTATAATTCAATCCATGGTAAGAATATCAAATTCTCTTTTATAATACAAGCCACAAAACATATAGAATTCATTAAAATGACAGGCAAGTGTGCAACAATTTTCTGAACACATGCTGTCCAGAATTTGTAGCATAACATACTATCATATACTTATTGATTTTTTATAAAGAAATCATACTAAATATATAACTATAATTACTTACCTTTATTCTTCAAGATCCAGGTGTTCCTTCAAGATCCTAGAAGTTCCCTTGTTGCTGCTTTGATAGTGTAGGAAAGTGTAGAGAGAAAATGGGGAAAGCTAAAATTTTTCCAAGTGTAAGAGTAAATGAAGTTTTGTTGTTTGTAACCCCTCATTAAAGGCCCTATTTGGACGAATTTCTTTGGAACGTTTGAACAAATAATACCTCATACACTTAGCCTGATTAATTAGCAGCTAGTTCCCCAAAATTGGGCCTAAACGGGCATCAAATCTAATGGACTTTGGCTGCCAATTTCCAGCTTTCCTCTTAATCCGTTTTTTGCCCAAATTGTCAAGTGGTTTGGGATATACTTGGGATTTTCTTTACATTCTTCTTGAATTGACAATAAGGTCTATTTAAGATGCTATATAATGGGCTAAAATTACACCCTTAACATAGACTTTATCCATAATCAGACTTGGACAAATTTGACATTGAGCCTCATTTCAATTTAGCTAGCAAATTCAAGATAAGCAAGTAGGTGACTCACTTACTAGATTATTAATTCATACAAATACCTCAATTCTCTTACTTTATTTAGGGTTGTGATATCCTGAATTTAACACAAAACACATATACACTCGACCCTCTTAAGTGTTAGACACCCATATCACCTATTAACACGAGATTTAAGCACTTTTAAGAATTGATGCTAATTTGACCAAACCATATCATGATTCATTCACATAGTATTAATATATGTAAAAATGTGGGGTGTTACAAAAATAACACTATTTGCCGATAGAGGCACGTCGCGATAGCATCGTTGACAGACACTGGATAAGCAAAATTATGAATTTTTGAATTTTGATAAAGTTGCTCTAAAATTGGGTTAGACTAATTTCCCACTCAATTTTTACTCCCTAATCGAGAATATATGATCAAAGTTTTGATATCATACATGGATTGTGAGATATTTGGAAATTACGATTTTATACACTTTTGAGGCATATTTTTGGGCACTTTTTGGGGTCTTTTCAATATTTCTCCCTTGGAAACATTCGTCTCTAAATGTCAAAGAAATATTTATAAGAAGAGTAATCATGAATAAATCAGCCTCAACAAGAATACAATAATGCACTTGAACATCATTTCAAAAATCTCAACATAAGTATTAAAATTAGCATGAACTTGTTAACATAATCATGAATACATGCAAATGACATATAGGGATGATACATGAGACATGAAATCACATAGTATACTTAAAATTAGTACCTTAGTCTTGAGTAAAATGGAAGAGATATGAATATCATTTTTACATGTCTGCCTTTTCAACTTTTTGATTCCTCCAAAGGACCTTAACGGAAGTCACATCCTTTTTCCTCAACCTCTTCAATTGCCTATAAAAGATCTTTAGTGGAACCTTTTCATTAATCAAGTTGTCTTCAACAACACCCACAAGATTCATTGGACCAATGGCATTAAGATCACCCACACATTTCCTCAACATAGATACATGAAAGACTGGATAAACCAAGTCCATTTGACTAGACAACTCCAACTCATAGGCTACCTTACCAATCCTCCTCAACACCCTATAAAGACCCACATATCTTGAACTCAACTTACCCTTCTTACTGAAATGAACCACACCCTTCATGCGCGAAACCTTGAAATAGACCTAATTACTAACCTTAAATTTAAGCTCCCTTCTCCTCACATCGGCATAGGACTTTTGATGACTTTAGGCTATTTTCAAGCTCTCCCTAATCTAACTTACCTTCTCCAAGCCTCCATGACCATATTAGGACCCAACAACGCCATCTCTATTACATCGAACCACCAAACCAGTGATCTACAAGCCTACCATAGAGGACCTCAAAAGGAGCCATGCCATGCTAGAATGATAGCTATTATTATAAGCAAACTCAATTATTTGAAGATGATCATCCCAATTACCCTTAAACTCCAAAAATACAAGCTTTAAGCATATCCTCAAGAGTTTGGATAGTTCTTTCGGCTTGTCCATCCATTTGAGGGTGAAATGTCGTACTAAGCTTAACCTTGGTACCAAAACCTCTTTGGAAGGATCTATAAAAGTGTGAATTGAATTAAGCACCACAATCCGAGATGATATACAAGGGCACCCCATGTAATCTAACTAATTCATAAATATAAAATTTAGCATAGTCTTCGGCGCCATAAGTAGTCTTAACATGTAGGAAATGGGCCGGCTTTGTCATTCCATCAACCACAACCTAAATAGAATCAAAAACCTTTCTAGTCTTAGGCAATCTAACCACAAAATCCAAGTTAATTTCCTACCACTTCCAAGTAGGAATCTCTATATCTTGGATTAGGCCACCCGGCCTTTGGTGTATGACTTTGACTTGTTGGAAAGTACGACAATTATATACAAATTTGGCAATGTCTTTCTTCATACCACCCCACCAAAACACATCTCTCAAATCCCTTTATATCTTGGTAGAACCGGGGTGAACAAAATAAGAAGAATTATGAGCCTCATCAAGAATATTCTTTCTCAAATCATCAACATAAGGTATACACAATCTACCTTTGTATCTAAGGGTACCATCTCCCCCTTGACAGAAAACCTCCATCTTGCCCTCTTTCACCAAGGCCTTCAATTCTAAAAAAAGAGGGGTCAAGATCTTGCTTTGCTTACCATTAATAACTACAATACCACAATTATCAATCTCTTCCAACATAACCCCCAATCTAGCCAACTGATGAACCTCTCTAGACACCTCTTTGCCCCCATCACCAATATATGGTAGGCTACTATAAACACCCTATTCAAAGCATCTGCCACAATATTAGCCTTACTAGGATGATAATGCACCCTCATATCATAATCCTTAAGAAGCTCTAACCACCTTTGTTGTCTCAAGTTGAGATCTTTTTGAGTGAACACATGTTGTAGACTCTTATGATCAGTAAACATATCAACATATACTCCACATGAATAATGATGCCAAATTTTCAAAGCAAATACCATGGTGGCCAATTCAAGATCATGAATAGGATAATTCTTTTTATGCACCTTAAGTTGTCTAGAAGCATAGGATATCACTTTATCATTTTTCATCAAAACACAACCCAAACCAATTCGGGAGGCATCATAATACACAACAAACCCTTCCGGTAGAGACAAGATAGGAGCGGAGAAAAGCTTATCCTTCAAAGTATGGAAACTCTTTTCACGCTCGTCAGTACACACAAACCTAGCCTTCTTTTGGGTCAATTTAGTTTTGCGAGAAGCAATAGAAGAGAAACCATTCACAAACTTCCGGTAGTAAGCCACTAAGCCCAAGAAGCTTCTAATATCCGACGGGGTCAAAGGTCTAGACCAATTTCTACTCAAATCCTTCTTTTTAGGATCCACCTTAACACCATCCCCCAACACCACATGACCTAGAAAGGCAACCTCTTTCAACCAAAATTCACACTTCTCATATTTGGCATACAATTTCTGTTCTCACAATTTTTGTAACACCACCCTCAAATGACTTACATGCTCCTCTTTACTATGAGAGTAGATCAAAATATCATCAATGAAAACCACCACAAACAAATCAAGGTAGGTTCTAAAGATCCTATTTATAAGATCTATGATGATAGCTGGTGCATTAGTCAACCCAAAAGACATAAAGACAAATTCATAATGGCCATACCTAGACCGAAAGGCCGTCTTGGCAATGTCACACTCCCTTACTTTCACTTGATGATACCCGGACCTAATATCAATCCTTGGTAGATGATACTTATTCTTTATGGTGACCATTATGTTACCGGTAGTCAATGCACATTCTAGGAGGCCCATCCTTCTTCTTCACAAACCACTCAGGTGTACCCCAAGGTAATTGGTTAGGCCTAATAAAACGCTTCTCCAACAAGTCCCTTAATTACTCCTTTAACTCTTTTATCTCCGCCAGTGCTATACAGTAAGGGGGAGTAGTAATGGGTTGAGTATCGGGAAGGAGGTATATACCAAAATCTTTTTCCCTTTTAGGAGGAACACCAAGAAGGTCAATATGAAATACATCAAGAAACTACTAACCACCGGGACCAACTCTATGGGAAGGACTTCTGACTCAGCATCCCTAACCCTTACAAGATGATAGAGATACCCCTTAGAGATCAACTTTTGGTCTTTAATGCAAGAAATAAACCTACCCTTGACCACCACATCACGACTCTCCCACTCAAGGAAGGTTTCATTTAGGAATTGGAATTTGACCCTACGAGTTCTATATTCAATAGAGGCATAATATCCATCCAACCAATCTATCCCAAGAATGACATCAAAATCGACCGTATCCAACTTAATAAGATCATAATGCAATATTTTATGCAAGATGTAAATGGGACAATTTCTATAGACCTTTCTAACAATAACAGATGCACAAATGGGAGTAGATACCTCATAAGTCTCACACAATGATTCGGGCTCAACAGGAAACTTTTTGGCAACAAAAGATGTAACAAAAGAAAGAGTGACACCGGGGTCTATCAATGCATACACATCAAAATCAAAGACTTTTAACATATCAATGACTACATTAGGAACCTCATTAACCCCTTGTCTCCCTTAGAGTGCATAGAAAAGATTGTGCCTTGGGGTAACACCTTTTTGACCTTCTCTCCCTAAAGGAACTACGTTAGCTCCCAGGCCTTGAGAACTAACATCCTTACCCTTGTTGAGCTTACGTGGACAATCAATCATCTTATGGCCTACTTCTCCAAAACCAAAACAAGCATTGATATCCATTAAGCATGGGCCAGCATAACTCCTATCACCATCACCGTAGGCCCTTGCTTAGTCATTGGCAAACCTCCTATTAGGAGCATGTGAGGACCTTTGGCCTTAAAGAAATTGGCTACCTTTCCAACATTGGAACTTACCATCAAAATGGGCCCTCTTAGCCTCATTACTAATCCTCTTTCTCAACTTCTCCCCCTCCAATTGTTTGACATAAGTCATCAAATGGGACAAATCCGTATCACTAATCAACATAGTAGTACGTCATTTCTCACTTACCAAATTGGATACACCTATCATAAACTTATTATTTCTAGACCTTGAGTCAGCAATCAAGTGTGGAACATATTTAGAGAGTTGGTTAAACTTGAGGGCATCCCCCTCACACTCATGGATCCTTGCTTCAAATTTATGAACTCCTTCATTTTGGTCTCCCTAAGATCAAGACAAAAGAATTGGTTGAGGAAAGCCACCAAAACTCCTCTCATAAAACTACATTATTGTTTCCCTTCTCCTCCTTCCATTGAGTATACCATATTTGGGCCACCCCCTTGAGTTGGTAGGCCGCCAACTTTGCCTTCTGTTTTGACCTCACAGCCATGATAGCCAATACTTTCTATATCTCATTAAAAAACTCTTGAGGGTCCTCATCCACTTTACACCTATTGACCTCCATTAGGTTCATCCTCATAAAGTCTCTCACCTGAGATGCTGGAGTAGGAGCATGAGGGGCTTGGGCCCTTTGATTGGCTTGATTAGCCACAACTTGAGCTAGCAAGGTGATAACATCCCATAGCTCTCCATGAGCCAGTTGTTTCTAAGGTGTATGGGCTCTTCTATGTTAGGTATGATCTAGGTTAACAAATAACAATCATTAGGGTGGTAAACCTGACCTAACTTATATAGCACAACATAGAGTAAGAAGAAGGGAAATATTTCCTAACACATCTCATAGCCTCCTCCTAATAGTTATAGTGTACAACACAAGCACGAATAAAACTCTAATTGATGTTGCGTGTTGGATTCCAAGGACCATTAACAACCTAGTGCTCCAATACCAAGTTTGTAACAACCCAAGCCTAGGCCATAGATGTCACACGGCGAATGGGGAACCCAAAGGGACCCAATTAAGCCTTTTAATATATCATTACACATCCTTAGTCGTAGAAGCAATAAAATAACAACAATAGATAGAAAAAGGGGTGATATAGGGCTAAGAGACATCTTTCATATCATAAACATCAAAAAGTCAAGAGAGTCAGAGCTTATAACATCATTACATAACTTGTCTAATAATGCCTCTGAACATAGAACATAGCGCAGACCAAGACAAGCAACTGGGCTCACCCTCATAGTCAAAGCATATAATATAAGAAAGGAGAGTCTTTATACATAGCATGAGACCAAAGATACTATCCTCAAAGTTGAGGACTCACCGACTTACTTTGAGAGTAATCGTACCAGCCACGTGGAGGAGGAGGATGACCAAATGGAGCTCCGGTTCCTACATGGTAATATCATGTTATCATAGAATATGCGTTAGTATATTTAAATGTACTATATACATAGGGTACAATGCAACAAGAGATAGCCAATATAATTAAAATGCATAGTTAGGCAATAAATAAGCATATAGAAATATGGTGCGCATGAATGATGCTTGAAGTAAACATGCTTACATAGAAAATATTTCATGTGAAAGAAGAGACCATCATTATAGACCAATCAAACTTAGTACTTGGAATCCACGGTACATCACCCCTTAGAAGTGATTGAGGACCAACCCCTCCATTGATTGATGGCTTACCACCCCTATCCGAGGCGATTGAGGTACCACCCCTCAACTGGTTGATGATTTCTATCCCCATCTGAGGTAATTGAGGTACCAACCCCTCAATTGGTTTATGGACATGACTACCCTCTATCTGAAGTAATTGAGGTACCAACCCCTTAATTGGTTGATGGCTTACCACCACAATCCGAGGTGATTGAGACATCACCCCTCAATTCACTGTGGTTAACTCACAACCCAATAGGTAATTCTCATGAAATCAACATATGTATACAATCATTTCATCATCATAAAGTCACTTATCTCATATGCCAAACACTAGGCCTTCAACAACTCAAGAAACGTAATCCAAACATTTTATTAATCACTTGGTGGGTGTGTAATTCTATTGTAAAACCATGCAATGCATAAGTGAAATCATGCAAGTAAATCCAATTTAAACCACCCACCAACACTTGGTAGTACCGTCATGCAATATACGTCAAAACCCTTCACTAAATCTAGAGATAAATCAAAGATTAATAGCTCAAAACATGCTTAAACAATCGCACATTTATGAAACCCCAACATAGTTCATAGTCAAATTCATATTAAGTAAGACCCATAAGTAAATCAACTTAGAAAGATGAGATTCATGTAAAAAGGAAGCTTGGGCACTGTGGGTGAAAGGACCCAATGGTTGAAATCCACATACCTTAGCTTTGGAGAATTCCTTGATGAAGATTGAAAATGGAGACTTGAAGCTTGAATGAAATCCTTAAGATCCAGACTGAGTTTGGAACCCTTAATTTGAATAAAATATTTATCTAAGTGTTTGAGATTGTATTGGGAAATGAATTGTATGATATGAATGTGAAATATGGCTAAGTATAGGTATTTTCATGCATGGGGAGATTAGGCCCAAGACCCAAAAGCCTTGGACCAATATAAAATAACTGGGCAAAAATAACACTACTTAGTGATAGAAGCACATCTCCGTACCATCGTAGAGACACTGGATAAGTAAAATTATGGATTTTTGAATTTTGATATAGTTTATATAAAATTGGGTTAAATTCATTCCTCACTCAATTTTCTGCCTAATAAGGAATATAAAGTCAGATTTTTAATATCACGCACAAATATTGAGATATATGAAAATTATGATTCTAGGCATTTCCAAGGCATATTTTTGGGTACTGTTTGTGGTCATTTCAATTTAGCTATTTTACATATCATAAAATAATGAGAGAATTTAGTCCAAAACCCGTCCTGGTGATAATGAGAGAATTTGAAAGGCTTAGCGTAGTTAATATCATAAGATTTAGTCCCAAAACCCGTCCTGGTTCATTAACTAATAAGTAAACAAAGACCAAAATACCCTTCAATAAAAATTAAAATAGGATAGAAAAGGTTACTGGGTCCACAACGTGGACTAGATTCACAACAATTAAATTTTTATTAAAAATTTCTAGGATCAATTTTGAACTATCCAAGACCATGTTCATGACATGGACGGGTTATTACCCTACTAGACAAGAAATTTTCCCAATATTTTTCTTCAAATGTACTTGATCAAAAATTCTACCCAAGCTAATTTTCTAATGTTTTCAGATTTGCACATTGTTCCAACCTTCAATATTGTTGTATATTACACATTTTTCAAGCTATTGGGCATGGACTAGATCAAGTAAAGAAGACTGAACTCCTACAAAGGCCAATACTTATCTTGGAATACAAAATATCCAATTTCTCCTGTTGCTTAATGACTAGATGTCTAATTCTAAAGGTTGCTCCTTATTAGACAGGTAGGGTAAGATACCTATATTCTCAGCCTTCTAGGTCAAGGCATTCACTAATATATTTGCATTTCCTGAAAGTTAGATAAGAGATCATAGTCTGTTAGAATCTCAATCAATTGGTGCTAACTCGAATGAAGATTGCTCTAGCTCATAATATGCTAAAGACTACAGTGATTGATGTAAATAAAAAAATGGACCTTATATAGATTATGCCTCCAAATCTTGAGTGAAAAAGCTACTGCTGCCAACTCTAGTTCAC
The DNA here is from genome assembly GCA_025642045.1 of Solanum sejunctum. NCBI lineage: Eukaryota > Viridiplantae > Streptophyta > Magnoliopsida > Solanales > Solanaceae > Solanum > Solanum sejunctum. Next base: position 73,276 of record JAOTQJ010143934.1, on the reverse strand, counting down.
GAGTAATGTAGTTGCACTCATGTGCTTTTAACTATGTCAATGCATATGTGTAACACAATACATGTTGGAAAGTTAGATTTATTTAAAAGGTTATGGGATATGGGGACTGTGATATTATGATGTTTTACTGATCTAACAAACTACGAGAAAAGATGAGAGACCTGAATTCATTTGTGCTATGAACCTAAAAGCGACACTTGACAAATAGTATACTGACAATTATCTTTCTGTTGGTGCGTGTCTGCCTACTATGCAATAGTTTTCTATCCAATGAAAATGCTCCAAATATTGCTGATCTCGGGTATATATATCCAATATTTTTGAGAAGAAAGTTTTAGGATTTCTGAGTGTGTGTCTTTGGTGAGGATCTCGTGTAGTACAGTAAGAAAAATCAGAGTTATTTTTAGTTTGTATACTTCATTATTTTTATTGAGTGCTTGCATCTTGTCAATCAACTCTTAATCTATAAATATATCTAATAACCAACAAACCTTTGCTCTTTATTTGTTGAGTTATAGCTAGAGTTAGATATAGTGAGCTGGTGAAGTCTAAGTTGGCTAGATTTTGTCAATTTAATGGGTGACTGAGTAGTTGCTTTGGTGCTTGAACCCGTGGTAGAGTAATCACAGTGAGAGGAAAGGGATTTAGAGTTAAATTCCTTGATTGCAAGAGTTTATAATTAAACACTTTGCTCCTTTGATGATAATGGTGTTGGGTTGAAATCCTGTGAGTACAACTCATGGTGTTTTCCTCCCTTGAGTAAGGGAGTGTCCACGTAAAACTATTTGTGTGATTTTATTTTACATCTTTACTGTCTGATTGTTGTTTTATTGTGGCACCTAGTCGTTAGACACTAATCAGACACGTACATTCTATTCATTGGTATTAGATCAAGGACTCTCTAAACGGTTAACACCTAGAAAGATCCTGTAGAAGAAATAGGAGCTCCATTGGATCTAGAAGAGGGTTAGTCATCTACTACGCCTCCTTTTTTTAATGGGTAATTCTATAGTTGATGGAAGACTTATATACACAACTTTCTCATGGCTGAAGATAGTGAGCTATGGGACATTGTGCTTGATGGTCCTCATGTTTCCACTCTAGAGGTAAAGAAAAGAGAAATCACTAGAGTAATTCCTAAGACTCGACAACAATACTATAATAATGATCGAAAGAAAATTGAAAAGAATTACAAAGCTAAGAAGTTGTTGGTTATGGAATTAGGGCTAAAGGATAGAATTGAATCTTAGCTTGTGAGGCCATAAAGTAGATTTAGGATTGCTTGGGCACAAATCATGAAGGTACTAAGCGAGTGAAGGAGTTTAAGGTGGATATGTTTACTACTCAGTATGAAAACAAGAAATAGAATCTATTCATGATATTTATACCAGGTTCTTATCCATTATCAATAAACTTTGATGATTCGGTCAACATTTACATCCTAGCAAGCAAGTCAGGTAGATACTCATAATTCTTCCTAAGTCGTGGGCCAACAAGGTTGATGTAATTACTAAAGCCAAGAATCTAAAGGTGATACTATGAATGCTTTGATTGCTATTCTACAAACTCATGAGGTAACTAGAGCAAAATAATGCACTTAAGAAGGACAAATAATTAGCCCTAAAGGTGACACAAGGTGAAAAATCTGATGAAGATGAAGATCAAATGGCATACCTCACTACAATGTTTTAAAAATTGTGAGGGAACATGGAAGTTTCAAGAAGGGAAATCTTGGCAAAGCCGCTATTGCTAATGATCTGTGCCACAAATACGTAAAACCAAGACATTTTATCTGATATTTTCCATTGCAGAAGATAGAGTATAAAGATTTTATTAGGGATAGAGCAACAAAGACAAGTCAAGGGATCATGTCCCTGACAAGAAAAGTAGAAAGGCTACAGTAGACTATGTTATTAAGAAGACTCTTGCTGTTTGGGGAAATTCCTCAAGTGAGTCTGGAGAGTTTGAGCACCAGGAAGATGCTTCCTTGATAGCTATGAAAGATGATGATAAAATCTTCAATCAAATATTTGTATTTATGGAAAAGCTTGAAGATGATGATGAAATTAAGGACGAGGTAATCCTATCTTATTTTAAGCAAAATCGGCACATCTTTTTCATTTAGAGGTTGAAGAAGTTAGCTACTATTATTATTGATTCGATTACTGAACCAGCTACTGAAAAATATGTGTTGAACAACCAATTATATCTTGTTTGAGATGAATAAATTTCCTTATTTTCTCAGCTATTTGATATGGAGAAACATGTTTTAGATCTGGAGTTTTAAAATATAACTTTTTTTTGAAAAAAAGTTGAATGAAGATACAAAGTGTTATCGAAAAGGAAAAGAAAAGGCTATAACTTGTAACGTGAGCTAGAAGCTAGTCGGAATGATGCTCATGCAAAACTAGCTATGGTACTAGAAAGGAGTACTCAGTTAAAAAGGGACCTGGTCCGATTAACGAAAGAGTTGGCCAAATCACTCAAGTGGACTACTTCAAAAATTCTAGAAACTCTGACTCATCAGGATGATAATAACAAGAATGGTCTGGGGTTTGTGAAGAAGAACTCATCTCACTTCACTCACAACAAAAATGTTAATATGTCTAATTTGTTGTTGTGCACTCACTGTGAAAAGAATGGTTATATGAAGATCAACTGCCTTGCATTAAAAAATTCTGAAAAATGTTTGGCAGGATTCTTTAAACAACGATAAAGAAGAATGGTACCTGGTCCTAGATTTAATTCTCAAACTAATTCTAAGTTGAGGAAAGTGATGTTTGATCATAGGCATATTTATACACCCAATAGCCAAATTTACCCAGATTTATAGCTTAGGTTGAGGACAAATTTATAGAGTCTAAATGGTTTTCCTTGTGATTTTGTTATTTCCAGCTAACCTTGGCCGAAAATCACTTTTGGTTGTGTTTTTCAGGATTTTAAAATAGGAATGGAGGTCGAAGTTTATGTCCTTAAAGTATGGAACACCATTGGGAAATCAGAGCAAAGAAAAGTCAAAGTGCACTGGAAAATAACACCTCCGCATCACGAAGGTACTTGATGTTTGTTCAAAGGGCACCGAAGCAGAAAAGTGAAGAAATACATAGTGGTGAACCCACTCCCGATCATGGAATTGGTTGATTAAAGGATAAATTTTGTTGGAAAATAGGAATTTTCCATGTACACATAGAGGGAACCAATCTACGTCGCAGACTTGATAGTTGGAAAAAGTAATAAAATAATTTTTTTAGGTTATATATGTTATTTTAAAAATATTTTTTATTCATCCTTAGTTAGGATAAAGGAGAAGGTTGAAGAACATTTTCTTAAGGTTAATCTATCTACTTTTTCGTTTTTAATTTTGCTCATTGAATGTATGTTAGAATATTTTTGTTTTTGATTCAAACAACGAGTGGCTAATTTCCGTTATTCTAGGACTGTAGCCACTGACTATGTTTAGATTCTTTCTTTTTGATTTATAAATAATTTTTCACATTAATTACTCCCTTATTCCTTTAATCTATATTTCATTGTCTGGCCAACTATGAAATAAATTTATTTTTCACCTTGGATTCGGAAGATGTTGCGGGGATAGAACATAAGTTACAGGGAACGCGTTTGTTCTAGGGTTCTAGAATGATTCGTATATGGGAGGCTTGTGATGCCTTCTAATATATCTCGTTTGATCAATAAAATAGGATGATAGGTTTAATGCATTTTCATTGATTCACTCCTATCCGCACTAAATGATGTAGTTAGGTCATCAATAAGAACAGATAATTAGAGATCGAAAGATCATAATTGTAAACAAAACCCTATAAATCACTGATTAGGAAACCCATTGATAACCAAAGAGATTAAGGATAAAACATATGTCAAAAATTATTGCAGTGCTAAAAATTTACTTAAATTGGTTAAGTCTTAGTAAGGCATTGAATTGGTTGCTAGTTAAATTTTATTTTGGTAATTTATAGAGAGTAATATACCATGTAGGCTCTTACACAACATACACAATTTGTCTTGTATTTTAAAAATAATTAAAGCCATATTAGAATCCTTTGGTTCACCTAATTTTCACAAACCCTAACTCCAATTTCATCTCAACTCCGCATCGCCCAATCACTCTAAGCAAGTTGTTGTTGATTTTCTCTTTCTCTACGCACTACAAGGCATGTTTTCTCTTAATTTTGGCTTGGGAAATATGAAATTCATGGTTCTTTGTGGTGGGTGTTCTTTATTTTGCAAGAATCATTGTTTAAACTTGATCTTTATGAGATTCTTGACATGGGTACTTGATATAAGTGGATATTGTTTATGATTTGTTCGGTTAACAATGTTACTGAAACCCTTGGTGAATTTGTGTGAGCATTTGCTCAATTTGATTGTTATAGGTGTTTGTTCGCCAATTTCCTTTGTTATCGATGATTGTTTAGGCGTCTGTGGAAAAATTGCATGCACACTTGGTTTGTATTGTTATGCATTATATGCAATTGTGTGAGCCATAGTCCAAGAGGGTAAGTGTGGGATGTTGTGCTTGAATTGGAGTGTTTAATTGTGACACATGATGCTCCATTGTAGTTTGGGGTGTATGTAGTGAATGTAATATGATAGTGGGATTATGATTAATATGGAGAGGTTGGATTATGTTGATAATATGAATAAGGGATGCGTATGTGGTTGTTATTTCAGAGATGATTTTTATTGATATGAAAGGTCTCAGTACCTTTGTTACACCCCTGATTTTAAATTAAGTGTAGGGTTGGGGCAGACAAATATTTTATAGGTGTAGGGGCTATGCTTTGTATGCAGGCTTATTATATCATTTTGTTCTTTGCAGGCACTAATGGCATCCCAAGGATGATGTACTAGAAAGAAGGCAACCTCTAGTAGCTGTAAGAGAAATAGGGGTGTGTATTAGGAACCACCTACATCTTCAATTCCCCATGGACATCGCCACCAGTCTGGCCTCAATGCTATATTTTAGTACTGGTAGAGATTGTACAAGAAACACAATGCCATGAACTATTTTCTAGCTGTGCCTATTGACCATGAGAGTTTAGAGAGGGATTTCCCTTGCATTATGTTCTAGCTCAGTAAACCCCACATGGTGTTCATGTTGATAGAACCTCTGGGGTGCATCCTTAGCATGGTTAGGGAGTTCAATACGAACCTCCAACTAGACGCCCGAATGCATTTCATGAATGTCAGAGGGGTAGAGGTCAATTTGTTCCCTTTGGCGATAAATTAGATACTCCATACTCTTGAGCTGCTCTCTACCCCCTAGAAGAGCTTTAGATCCAACCCTAACATTGGGAAATGAGGCATACCATAGCCGAATCCCACCCGATACACTAGACACGGGTATAAGGGCTACCACCTTTCCTTCTCGTTTGCATATATGAATAAGGAAGCAAGGTTGTTGTTAAAGCTAGTCATGCATAACTTTATACAAAACTAGATTTTAAGGATATGAGTTGCGATAGAGCTTGATTGGTATCTGCTTTGATATCCGGCGTGGACATTAACATCAGTGCAGTTATCAAGTCCTCCATGTGAAGGACATAGTCCATGAATGATGCATGCTTTTAGTGGCTTTATTACTACTTTATGAGGCAGACAAGTGTCCCAAGAGAGAACCTCGACAACATGCTCGACATCTACTTGATGCCCTTCAATATTACTGGTAGCTATAACAGTTCAATATTTTATAGTGGGTATATTGGTAGAAAAATTGAATATTCAAAATGCCTAAATTTCTGTTGTGTACTCGTGAATGTATGCTTAATTTTGAATTCATATGAACACATATGATGGTTGACCCCTAGATTGGAAATTTACCATGTGAGAGTGAGCTTATTTGATGTTCCGTATTGCCATAGTTGCTATAACTTGCCTTTTATGTATATTGAATTGAGTAGAATGTAGTGATCTTAGGAACTAATCTTGGTGCTTATTTGGTTACCCTATTTTACACTTTTATTGGAACCCATCATAGATAATTCACCATTAGTTAGCCCTTTTGATTCTTAGACTTGTTTCTTAGATAACCACATAATAAGCCAATCTCTTTTTTTGAAGACCTTAATTTTGATCCAAATATCCTAAACACTTTAGGATGGATAGTTAAGGGAGGGAATAAGCTTTAACAAGATCTGGAGACAAGTCTTGGGTTAGGAAAATTGAAAAATTAAAAAATTTTTTGGAGCCTTAACCAAAAGGGTCCGCGACCAATCCGCGTTGCGGACTCGCTCCTGGAGTGAAAAATCCCATTCAAAAGAATTTTTTTAAATAATATTTTAGTGCATAGATTCTTAATGATAATAGTATTTGGAGGATTCTCAGTGGGGTGTTGCATATGAATGGCCAGAGAAGTGTACATAAAATGAGCATGTAATAGACTAAAGTGCTTCAGAGTTGAGTCTCTAATTAATATCCAAAAATACTACCCACCTGTCCTTAGCCTACATTACAACCAACATAAAGTCCTATGTGATCTTTAAATCTTTAGTTCCACAAGTGTTAGGACCTACATTAGGGGAAAGCCTATAGGGGTTATGAGAAATATGTGATGTCATTTAGGAGAGTGAGAGTTGTTTATGGGACCCGTTTTTATTATTTGTTTTGATTGTAGTATGTGTATATATGTAGTTATTTTTGTGAGGGCACATGATCATTAAAGGATTGATAACTGTAATAATTCAAAAAAATATTTCACACGAGTTGCGTGCATTGTAGAGTACATTCAGATGTTAGGTAACTTTTGGATTAGTCAATGTAAATTTAGTGTGAGACATATTGCTTAAGACAAACCCCTGTGTATATATTTGTTGCCTGAGCAAGACTACCATGTGAGTATGCATGCATGTGTCATAGTTTGTCCCAGGACAAACAAAACCGTAAGTGTGGAGTAGTGATCTTAGGTGTATATATACACCAATAGCAAAATTTTCCCATGTTTATAGCTTCGTTCGAGGACAATTTATAGAGTCTAGATGGTTTTCCTTATGATTTTGTTATTTCTAACTAACCTTGGCCGAGAAGCACTTTTGGTTGTGTTTTATAAGATTTTAAAATAGGAATAGAGGTCAAAGTTCATGACCATAAAGTCCGGAGAATACAACAGGGAAATTGGAGCAAAGAAAACTCAATGTACACTATAAAATGACACCTCAACATCATGGAGATGTTTGATGACAGTTCAAAAGGTGCTGAAGTAGAAAAGTGAAGAAATACATGGTGGTGGTTCGAACTGGGTTGATGAAAGGAAAAATTTACGGGAAAGCAGGAATTGCACAAAATACACATGGCGGGAACATATCCATGTCGTAAACTTAAAGATTTAGTTGAAAAAAGAATTAAATGAGATTTTTATGTTATATATTTAATTTTTAAAAATAGTTTTTTATTTATGTTTAGCCGGGACAGAGGAGAAAGTCGAATAACCTTTTTTTCACTTATCGAAAGTTTCTTAGATTATTTTGGTTTTTAATTCAAACAATGAGTGGCTAATTTTCATCATTCTGGGACTGTAGCCACCGGCTATGTTTCAAATTCTTTCAATTTGATTTATGAATGGGTTTTTAGATTAATTACTCATGTATTGCTTAATCTATGTTTTATTGTTTGGCCAATTGTGACATAAATTTGTTGTCCACCTTGGATTCAAAAGATATTAAGGGGATAGAACGCAGGGTACATAGAGCTTGTTTGTTTTAGGATTCTAAAGTGATTCACATATGGGAGACCTGTGACACCTACCATACCTTGCTTGGTTAATAAAATAGGATGACAAATTTAATGCATTTTCATTAGTTCACACCAATTCTTGCTCAATGATGTAGTATGGTTGTCAATAAGAATAAACATTTAGAGGTCGAAAGACCATGATTGTAAACTAAACCTTGTAAATCCGTAATTAGGAAACCCATTGATAACTAGAGGGATTGAGGATAGAACATATGTCAAAAATGACTGTCGTCCTCGAAATTCACTTAAATTGGTTAAGACTCTGTAAGGCATTGAATTAGTTGCTGGTTAAGTTTTATTTTAGTAATTCAGTAGGGAGTAATACACCATTTAATCTCTTGCACAACACCCACAGTTTGTCTTGTCTTTTAAAGATAATTAAAAATAGATTAGAGTACTTTGGTTTGATATCTCAGCTCTATATAAGAGCCACTATATTACTTGAGTTAACTACATGCACTTGCCTGTACTTGGGAAGCAATAATGCTACCTTCCTAGATAAGAAAAATGTTTACTACCGCCATATGTGCTTATTGGGAACTCAGATCTAAATAGATTCCTAAATCTAACAAGTGATCTCTTGCTTGTAGGTGAAGGAAGCAACAACTAATGGTAATATTTGGATAGTGGTTGCTCAAAGCATATGACTGGAGATGTTGAAAGCTTCCTTTCACTTAAGGCACTTTAAGGAGGAGGTGTTTCTTTTATAAATATCAAAAAGGGTAACATTCTTGGTATTGGTAGGATTGGGAAGTGATTAGAACACTCAATAGAAAATATTTATTATGTGAATGGAATGAAGTTCAATCTATTGAGTGTATCTCAAATCTGTGACAAAGGTAATAGAGTTAAATTTTGCTGAGATAATTATACTGTTACTAATTTGGTTTCAGAGGAAGTGATTCTTGTAGAAAAAAGGGTATGTATGTGGCTGATCTGGATTTGATTCAAGGAGATGACCTTACATGTCTTAGTGCTCAAACTGAGAAAACATGACTGATATACTGTTAAAATACAACATATTTTGTTCCTAAAATAAGAGATTTTGTGTGTTCTCAATGCGATTTTTTATGATTTTTATGTATTTTCTATTTATTTTTGCAAAAAATACAGGTTGGCCTGATTTTGAAAAAGTTGAAGATTTTGGAGATTTTTGAAGATCTACATGACCCATTACGAGTTGTAGACCAATCTATGAGTCGTAGTGGATGATCATAGCAATTAACAGTTTCCAAAAATAAAATCTGAGAATTTGAAGTTCAGCCATACGAGCTTAGGGTACGAGTCATAGTTCTTATCACGACTTGCAGAAGGGGGCCACGTAGCGGTTAACAGTGTTGATTAAAATAGGACCAAGAGATGCAAGGGTGGACTACGAGAAGTATACCAGACTATGACTTGTAGAGGTGGATCATAGCAGTGAAATCTAAAATGCTATATGTTAACCACGAAAGCCCTATTACGGCTCCTAAGTCACCCTATGAGCTGTAGCAGTTGCCAACCAAATTGTCTAATTATTTAAGGACCTTTTTGTAAATAGTATAAATAGTATATGTTAAGGTTTTTAGAATAAGTTTATTGGAGAACTTTTCCTACTTCTTGATACAACACTTAGATTTTTGTAGGGTTTTAGCTTAGAAAATTAGGGTTTTACTTTGAGACTCAATTTGGGGATTTAGATTCACTTATGGATAAATTTCATCATTCAAACTTATGATTCTAATTTCAAAGAGGGTTTCGTTGTTCTTAAATTTGCTTGGGTAAGAAATCTTCTATGTCTTCTAATTTCATTTTTGATTTTTGTTCCCAAGTCATGAGTGGCTAAACCCACAACTTGAGATTTTGGGAACCATGAGTAGCTTGCTTAATAACCTGGATTATTTGCACTTCTTAAGTTTGATATTTTTATATATTATCCATTTTCTTTCTTTTTGCTTGTTGTTTAATGGTTATCAATATTAAATCCTGCCTAGTGTCATGATCCCGATCAAGGTAGTGATGAATGAGAAAAGAAAATGAGTGACATAATTTGATTGATGTGTTCTTTTCTAATCAACTAAACTCGACCAAGGAGTGGTTGACTGGGACAATAGGTAATGGTTAGTTTGGTACACTATGGTAGCCGGCCAAGCGCCATAGTGAAATTCGACCTTCACCTTTGCCCAAGGGTTTGAAGAGCCTAAGTTATCGTCCTACATGCAATGTCCTAATTTAGGCTGTGTTATCTAGAGTGTTTGAGTTAGTGAATCATGGGGAACAAAATTTCCCAAGTTTGTCTCCAATATGATTGTCTCTATTCTTTATTAGTATAGTTTTTGTTATTACCAATCATTACAAACCATCGTTTTATTGAGAATAGAGTTATTTAATGTTTGAAATGATTATAGGTGAATCAATATGATAAAACCCCATATTCCATTGGGATTCGACCCTAACCTATAGTTAGATTTTATATTTGACAACGATCACTTTATCCTTAAAGTGAGAGGTACTGTTTGAGCATGATCAACATTCATAGCGTCGTTGTAGGGTAATATGACGAGGTTTTGACTTGATTTCACTAGTAGTTAATTTAGGTGTTGATATCTTAATTCTCTTGTATTTTTCTCTTGTTTTTGTTTTTGTTAGTATTTCTTGTTGTACAGGTACATTATGGTGGTATCCTTTTTGATTTAACTAATGCAAATATTCAACAAGTTGTCAAGCAGATGGCGGAAGAGAAGCTTATTATCACAAGTGATCTACTCCAATCATTGCAAAGAAATGTGCTATTCTATGGTCAGCTATCAGAAGATCCACATGATCATCTGCATAAATTTGCACAAGTGTGTAGGGACATTTTGGGAACATAACATCCAACTATGGATGCTATGGTACTTTATGTCTTCCCAATGGCCCTTAGAAGTGATGCTGCAATCTGGTGATCTGAAGTCCCTCAATATATGTGCTCAAATTGGCTGGAGGTAGAAATGGCCTTCCTAACAAGGTTCTATGTTAGACCAAACAAGTTTAAACTTCAAGATCGAATCCTCAACTTCCAACAAATTCCAGGTGATTAACTAAGTATCACATGACAGTGATATAAAGAATGCTTGGGAAAAGCTTAGGCTTATGGTCTTTGAAATGAGTTATTGGTGGCAGGTTTTTCTAGAGCACTAAACTCAGAGCAACATGGTCAAGCTAATGCTCTAATAGGAGGAGAATACTTAGCCTTTTTTAGGAAATCATTTGTAGAAGTTGCCACATATATGAACAAATTGGCTGCTATTCGTCAAGTATACAAGCCAATGCTTGAGAAATGAGATGCCAACACGAGTACATCAGTTGGAAAATCTTGCCAAGAGGGAGAGAGTGGTGTGAACCTGTGGTTTAGATTACCTCATCACCAATGCATTAGAGGTGGAAGCTGTAAGGTTGATAACATGTTTGCCAAGCTGATAAAGATAATGAATGCATCAGATAAAATCTTGTGGGAAATCAAGTTTGATATAATTAAGCTAAACTATAAAGTTGACCAATATTTGTTGGTAATCCAACAACTCAATAACAAATTCAAACTTGTTTCTATGCAACTTGAGTAGATTCAGTGGAGAATGTTGAGCAAAGAAAATCTTTGTGAAGGAGGGACATCAAACCGTGAGGAATTCTGAGTACTCAAGATAACTAAGTTGTGCCACGATGTTAAATTAGACACTTCTTGGGTGGCAACCCAAGCATTTTCTATGTTTTTGCTTATTTTGAGTTCATTTTCCTTATGTGAATTTTCATAGGTAACCTGTTGATGGTGTTTTTGAGTTTTATTTTTAGTCATTGAATTAGTTATATGTTGGTAGGATGGTACACTTTGAGAAAATTATGCAAGTCTTGGACATAATCATGAAAGTTCAAAAAATGGCATTGGAAGCTGCCTCTACGAGTAGGTCTACCAGATATAGTGCCTCGTAGAGGATAACAGTGATGACTTGAAGTTAGCACTCACACTGCGATCCAACTTTACGACTTAGAGTCTATACTACTAGTTATAAATGAGGTTCATAGTGCCATATATGATTTTGAAATTTCTCTTAGTGTTAAGCAACCTACGAAACCAAGACCTACGGGCTATAGTTAGAGCTACGACCCATAGTTAGGTTTTTGTAGACCCGCCTCAATAACTTTTTAAATGTTACCTAGTAATGAATATAAAGGGTCAAAATTGTTTTAAACCTCAATTTCTTAACCCTAACCTCATTGCAACCCTAATCATTTTCCACATCTCCCCTCCAATTGATTTTTTAGCCACCCAACACTGTTCTGGCCAAATTATTTCCACTAACTAGGTTGTGAACTCCCTTGTTCTCATCTTGCTCTTGTTAGTTCAACACTTTTTGCAGTATGTCCCTTGGTTTATTTTTACTCTCAAAATAGATATTGCATTGGATTGATTGAATGAGTTGTGGTATTGATTAGTATTAAGGTGTATTATGTGTGAATCTGATGTAATTAAGAATGAATTAGAGTGTTATTGAATGGAGTTCTTAGTTTTTAACGGTTGTTAGAGATGTTTCCATTGTTTTGACTATGCTATGTTAGTTATGTTGATCAACTGAATATTGCCGAATTGTAATTGTGTGATGATTTGCTAAACTACAGTGGCATGATGGTATCATGGTTAAGGTAATATGTTAGAGTTGATTAGGTGGATGAATTCTTGAAACATTTGTGGAGTAATGCCTTAAATTTGTATGTCTGCATTTGTTTGAACTTTATATGATTAAAGAATAGTTATTTGATGAATATGCATGAATGATATAGGGAAAATTGCTTCTGAATTTGCTTTAACTGTTGAAACTGTGATTGAGGGGATAAAGTAGTAGTGAAATCTTGTCATAGGTACTGGGTACTGTATGCTTTATTTGTATATGAAATAGGTTTGCCTTGATGCTATTTAATTTTGTTTGGATGATGTTTGTAGTCCATGTGGTGAAATGATAAGTACTTTGGGTACCTGTTATTTTCTGCTGTGGGAGTCTTATACGACTCATAGTAGGGTATACAAGTCATAATTTCCTCTTGTAGGGAATAAAAGTGACCTGAAGACCTTGAACTTTTACCATATGGGACCAATCTACTAGTCGTAGTGCCCACTAGGAACTGTAGTGGGGTCTCATGGACCTAAGCTCGTGTTGCATTTTGCAAATTGAAACCCTGTACGAGACCTTTCTATGACTCGTAGTCAAGGCTACAAGTCATAATTGCGTCTAGTACCTAGTTTCAATTTTTAAAATTAAAATGCACTTGTGGACTATGAGGTTATAGTATGACTCTTAGTCTCCACTATGAGTCGTACTAGGGTCTCGTACTTGCGACCTATGATTGATATAGTGTTGATACTTTTGGTGTTTTTATTTTGTGGTTGTTTTATTTTGTGTTGAGTGTTTTAGGGATGATCATATTGTTTTGGTGCTAGTTTTAGGTATAATGGCCCCCCAAAATAGAAATGCAGCTATCAGGGCTTTCAACCGGAGACTTCTCAATGGAAGTTCAGACATTAAGCACTCAGATGGTCTAACGAGGTCCCAAACATTCGGATTGATCTCAAGGACTGGGTGCCTTAGACTAGGTCAGATATACTAAGGTTGGTCAGACCCCGATGCAGATGGAGAGTTCGTCCTAGTCTGATAAGGAGGGGAGTGAGGATGGGTCTCAGTCAGAGGAGTCACCCAGGACAAGCAAAATGCCCAAGCCTCGATTTCCACATCCATTTCTACTATGGACCCTTAGTATCATCGTTGGGGTATCGAGGGCATGGAGGCCATCTATAAATAGGAGTTAGAGTTGAAGGGGCAAGGAAAGCTAGTGATATCATTCTACAATTAGTCCCGATTGGTGGATACATGCGTGATCCATGTCCCAGTAGTACAGGCAGAGGTAAGATGACATGGGCTCAGATGGTTAACAAACAAACTGGGCAAATACTCCACACCATTGGTGCGAGAATTCTATACAACTTACACCGCTACTATTCTATGAGATCTTTCCAAGGAGAAGAAACCTCTCGAGCAACGAAGATTGCGAGAGGTTTTGGTTCGAGGCTAGCAGTTTGATATTTTGGAGGAAATGATCTATCGAGTATAGTTTGGTCCCATATATAGAGCACTAGAGTCTACAACTGAGTTTGATTGGCAGATTAAATAGGATTTTATGTCTAGGAGTGTGGACTAGAGCATTGAGCTACTGAGTTAGGTCCAGAGCCTATACTGAGCATTGTCCAGAGCCTATACTGAGCATTTTAAGTCTATAATGAAGTCCTCTCTCTCCTTTCTCGCCAAGTTTTGGTGGGCCATCATCATATTTGACCCACTTTTACATATAATGTCATTATATTGGAGCGAGCTGTTATATTACCCAATATCTTAGTCGGCTATGATATTAATTAGGCCCAACGCATAACAGAGCAGATCCATAAGGCGACACTCAGGAGGACCACATGTGAGAGTTTCACTTCATAAGCTATGTATGGAGGCATATGTGAGAGTTTCATTTCATATGGATCCACATTTTGAGGCCTTCCACACTTTTGATCCCAGCTTGATAAAGGCAGATAAGAACCTAGTGGCACTCCAGGCGGGGTAGCCTTCGCCCTTGCCCAACTCATTTATGGCAGAGCCATAAGCCAAGGGTTCGACGACTACCACCACTTCTACTCCAGTTGCTACTACTATTTAGGAGATACTAGAGTAGCCTGCGGTAGTCGACATCAAGATAGGTCCCACTATAGCCACATCTATACCAGAGCTATCTACTTCAGCCGCCACTTTTGCAAACATTATGTCTGCTATTATTTTTTAGGATAGGATGCAAAGATTATCACCAACTGAAGCTCAGCTAGCCCAGCTCACGTGGTAGATTAAGCCATGGGTGCAGCAGTCAATTCAGGCATCCGAGGATAGATATAAGGCATTCACTACTTCATTTGTTGATCAGTGTATTACTACAGTCGATGCTCAAGTTGACGCCTTCAAGAAGATAGTTTAGAAGAGACTTGCTGAGGCTCAACCTGTAGATTTGTTAGCCTTTTATCAGGAGTTGAGGAAGTTAAAGGGCTAACTTGATTATGTCACTAGCAGTTTTGATAACAGTTCTTATGTCTACACTTGTAGATGAGTCGCTATTTGATATGTTCTTGGATGATCTACCACGTGCTTCTAGGAAGAGACCTATGGGGAGGCTAATGCAGAGTAGGGGCACAAGCAGCACAAGACCTCAAAGGAGTATAAAGAGCTGGATGAGGATATCACTAGGTTCGCCTTGATGACTTCGAGAGAGGAAGAGAAATAGATGAGAGCCCAAGAGCTTGATCAGTTGCAGGGCATTGGCTCCTCCATCCTAGCTACAGCACCGACTATCCCGCAGGAGGGAGATATTTATGGACAGCCAGAGATCGGTTCTTAGGCACTATTTGATATTTGTTTTTTGAACCCATATGCTTATTTTGTTTTTGTTATTGTACATTGTGGACAAAGTACTTGTTTTTCGAGGGGTATGGGTAGTTACTGACTTTGGTGAAGTCTAAGTAGCCTTTAGTTCATAACTATCCCAGTTTTTGATATCCCATGATTTTCTTGCTTGCGTTCTTTTGCCTCATGGAATTTTATATTTATGTTGAACTAACATGTTTTAGATGTTGTAGAGAATTTGTATGGTGTATGGTGATTAAACTCATGGCATATACATTGTTTTGATGGTTTATATTATTGAAAAATTGGTACCCTTGAAAATTTTTGTTAATGAGTTGTTATTCCGTGAGCATGTATGTTTGAATGGTTTGGCAATATTTGATCTGACTAAGTGAAGGCAAGCCGCTGCTTGAAGCATGATCCTTGTGTCTATGCTGGTTATGTGTGCAATGCTATGTGCGTGTAAGCTAATTTTGTTTTGTTCATGATTGTGTACTAATTCAGAACTTGCCCTACTACTTTGTGTTGTACTAGAGATTGTATGGATTAGGAAGAGATCTTAGGCCCTTGGGGACTATGGGAGAGCAACTCATCTTTAAATAGATTGAATAACATAAGTGAGTTAAAGCTCAAGCATAATACATATTTGTCCAACAACACCTCTAATATAGAACCTAGTGGGGGCCAAGACAAGCAACGAGGCCCACCCTCATAGTCATGTATACCAAAAAGGAAAGATAGTCATCAATACATAGCATAAGAACATATATATTGCCCTCAAACATGAGGACTCACCAACTAGCTTGAATGGAAGCTATTAGACACGTGGAGGATGATGATGACCAAATGGAGCTTTAGTTCCTACATGGTAATATCATGTAGGCATAGAGTATGCCTTAGTATATGTGAATGTACTAAGTATGTAGGATGCAGTGCAAGAAGAGATAGGCAACGTAATCAAAATGCATAATCATAAGCAATAAATAACATACTATCAATATGACATATATGAATGATGCTTGAAGTAAAATCATGCTTATATAAATCATAATACATAAGTATAAGGAGACCATCATCATAGACTAAGCAACTAGTGATTAGAATCCAAGGTTTGGCACCCCCTGAGAGGGTGATTGTGGTTTATACCCCTTAATCGGTAGATGAACATCATACCCTTCATCAAGGTGGCCAAGGTATCAACCCATCAAAAATAGTTAATGGACATCCCAACCTCCATTTAGGTGGCTAAGGTATCAACCCCTTGCCAATTAATAGACATCCCACCCTCCATTTAAGTCGCTAAGGTATTAGCCCCTTGCTAGTTAATGGACATCCCACCCTCCATTTAGGTGGCTAAGGTATCAAGGCCTTCATGATTAAGGGACATCACACCCTCCAATTAGGTGGTCAAGGCATCAACCCCTTGCCAGTTAATAGATATCACACCCTCCAATTAGGTGGTCAAGGCATCAAACCCTTACCGATTAATGGACATCACACCCTCCAATTAGGTAGTCAAGGTATCAACTCCTCAACAATGATTAATGGACATCAGACCCTCCAACAAGGTGGTCATCTCATAATAACATCGAAACTCCTAAAAACATAACTCATATGAACATTCATTACATCATCATAAAGTCATTCAACTCATAAGACATGCTTTGGACCTTCGATTCCTCAAGAAACCACATCTAGACATTTTGTCAAACACTTAGAGGGTGTGTAGCGCTAGTACAAAACCATGCAATTCAAGAGTGAAGTCATACAAGAAAATGCATTGTAAAATCATCAAAAATACCTTGCAACACCCTCAAGTAATATACATCAAAAACACTCCTCAAATCTTACAATAGATCCAAGATTTATAGCTAAAACATAGCAAAACAGTCACAACTTCACATAGCTTTAACATAGTATGTAGTGAATTTTATAATATGCAAGACTTATTTGTACATAAACTTTAAATGATGCAATCTGAGTAAAAAGAATTAATATACATCAAAACCACTCCTCAAATCTTACAATAGATCTAATATTTATAGCTCAAAACATAGCAAAGCAGTCACAACTTCACATAGCTTTAACTTAGTGTGCAGTGAATTTCATAATATGCAAGACTCATTTGTAAATAAACTTTAAATGATTCAATCTGAGTTAAAGGAGGCTTGGGTATCATGGGTGAAAGGAACCCATGAAATAAACCCACATACCTTAGCTTTGGAGATGATCTTGAGAAAGATTAGAGATGGAGACTTGAAGCTTGAATGAAATCGTTGATGAAATCCTTCAGATTGGTCTTGAGTTATGGGACTTGAATTTATTTTAAAATATGAGTTTAAGTGCTTGAGAGGATATTGGGGAAAGTTAAGGATGATAATAGGGTGAAATAAGGCTAAGCATAGGTATTTTCTCATGTGGAAAGGGTTAGACCCAGGACTTGGAAGTCTTGGACTGAAGTTAAAAAAATACACTGAAAAAAGGTACTGGCGCATCTTTCCAACAACATGCCTGAACTCTATTTTGGGCTCACTTAAAAATTTAGATTTTTCTACGGTTGCTCTAAAATCGGGGTTAAACCCCTTTCCCTCTAAATTTGACCCCCTAAACAAGAATATGAAGTTGAATTTATGAAATAATAAATAGATTTTTAGATATATAGAAACTATAGTTTCGGGTACTTTCGAGTTACTTTTTCAGGTACTTTTTAGGGGTCATTTCTGTGGCTAACAAAAGTGGTCCTGGTTTGGGATTGGATATTATGTACTTTACATTAGGCTAAAAGCCTAAGTTGAAGATGGCTTATGTTGTGGTATAATAAGCAAAAATGAGGTGGTGAGTTGGGAATAAAAGAAAGAGTAGAAAGTCATGTAGCGGGTACGAGAAAAAGAGAAAACGATGCCTTAGTATGAGTTGAAAAAAGCAAAACAAGTTTGAAAATGAGGCACAACCTAAAAAATGAAGAAAAAAATAATAAAAAACTTAAAAATAAGTAGTAAGGAAATACAAGTTAAGAATGGTTGAGTTATTAAGGTGAAAGCGTTGAAAAGAGTAGTTCAAGGTTGACCTTTAGTCACCAATTGTCCAAAATGCCACACCAAATCCCCATGAACCTACATTATAAGGCTATGAAGTCCTAAAGTGCTCGTAATCCTATTAGTCAATAGTCCAGGTTGTAAATATATAGGCAAGCCTATGGTATTGGTTATCATTCATGTATCTCATTTGTGAGAGTGAGTATGATTGCACAGTCCCATGAGTATCTTTTGAAATTATATCGAGTGTTTAAAAGGGACTTCTTTTTTGTGAAGGCATTTGCATTGCATGGTTAGCATTTGACTTGTTCAGTGACAGTGGACTGTTAATGCTCCTTAACTTGTCATAGTTGGATTGTTAAATGAGTCAATATGCTGTGGTTTACTTAATAGCTATATGATCATGTTTTGAAAATGGTTTTATGGGTACCTGAGTTGAGAGTGAGTAAGGTATATACCAGTAAGTTGATTGCTATGTATTGCTTATTATCTATCTAGATTGAGTCATCGCTTTAGGAGAAACAATAATTCTAAGTTGAGGGTATTTTATGAGTTCTAAATGAGACATTTTTTATGGTTTTTATGTGTTCTTGTATTTATTTTCGTAGAAAATATCGGTTGGCCAGATTTTGGAAAACGTTGTTGATTTGTTGATTTTTGAAGATCTACGAGACCACTATGAGTCGTAGCCTAAGCTATGAGTCATAGGGGATGATTGTAGAAATTAATAGTTTCCAAACCCATAATTTGGGAATTTAAAGTTTAGCCATATGAGCTCAGGGTACGGGTCATAGTCCTCACTACGACTTATAAAAGGGAGCCTTATAGCATTTAGTAGTGTTGATTAAAATTAGACTAAGAAATGCAAGGGTGGACTACGAGAAGGCACTATGAGTTGTTTACTAGACTGCAACTCATAGAGGTGGATCGTAGTAGTGAAGTCCATGATACTAAGTGCTGAACACCAAAGCTCGATTACGACTTATAGGTCACCCTACCAACTGTAGCTACGAGCCATAGCAACTACCGACCAGATTTTTTTAATTATTTTAAGGACGTTTTTGTAAATAGTACAAAGAGTATATGTTAGGGTTTTTAGAATGAGTTTTTTGGTGAACTTTTCATACATTATCATACAAGACTTAGATTATTGTAGGGTTTTAGAGTAGAAAAATAAGATTTTACTTTGAACTCAAATTTGGGGATTTATATTCACTTGTAGATAAATTTTATCATTCAAGCTTTTGATTCTAATTTCAAAGAGGGTTTCATTGCTCTTCAATTTGCTTGGGTAGGAAATCTTCTATGTCTTCTAATTTCATTATTGATTTGTGTGCCCAAGCCATGAGTGGCTAAACCTATAACTTGGGGTTGTGGAAACCATTAGTAGCTATCTTAATAACCTGGATTATTTGCACTTCTTGAGCTCGGTATTTGCATGTGCTATCAATTTTCTTTCATTTTGATTATTTTTTAATGGTGGCCAACATTAAACCTCGCCTAGTGTTATGATCTCGATCAAGGTAGTGATGAATGGGAGAAGAAAATGAGTGACAAAATTCTTTTAGTGCGCTCTTGTCTAATCAACCAAACCTAGCCAAGGAGAAGTTGACTGGGACAATAGGTAACAGTTGGTTTGGCACACTATGGTAGCTGGCCAAATGCCATAGTGAAATTTGACCTTCACCTTTGCCCAAGAGTTGGAACAACCTGAGTTACCGCCTTGCATGCAATGTCCTAATTTAGGCTATGTTATCTAAAGTGTTTGAGTTAGTGAATCATGGAAAACACAATTTCCCAAGTTGCACTCCAATTTGATTGTCTCTATGCTTTATTAGTATAGTTTTAGTTATTACGAATCATTACAACCCCCCTTTTTTATTGTGAATAGAGTTATTTGATGCTTGAAATGATTATTGGTGAATCAATGTGGCAAAACCCTATATTCCCTTGGGATTTGATCCTAACCTATGCTTAGGTTTTATGTTTAACAACAATCATTTTATCCTCAAAGTGAGAGATACTGTTTAAGCATGATCAATGACTTTAGCACAAAATACTTGGTCATGTTAGTTGCTCATTGCTTAATAAGCTTACTGCAAAGGACTAAGTCTGTGGACTATCAAACGTGAAGTTTGCATATGATAAAATTTGTGAAGCATGTGTCAAAAACAAAAAGACTAGATCTTCATTCAAGCAAAAGAAGCAGGTCAGTACTATCAGACCATTGAAGTCGATTCACATGGATCAATGCGGGCCAGTAAAGATTCCAAATAGAGGAGGAGAGAAGTATATTTTAGTGATCGTAGATGATTACTCAAGGGTTTTGACCATATTATTGAGGTCTAAGGATAAAACTTATGATGTATTTGTAATCTTTGCTAAGATGATACCAACTAAGTTGAACTGTAAAATAGGAGGGATCAGGTTTGATCATGGAACTAAATTTGAAAATGCAAAGAGGGACATCTTCTATGCAGAAATGGAACTCATCAAATTTCTCAACTCCAAGACTCCTCAATAAGATGGTGTGGTAGAGAGGAAGAACAAAACCTTGGTGGATATTACCAGAATAGTGTTGACATATGTTGGACTTCCCAAGATTTTTTGGGCTAAAGCTATGAATATTGGTTTTTACGTGACTAATAGATGCTTGATCAAATCTATTATCGACACAACACCCTATGAGTTGCTCAATAATAGGAAGTATAAAGTGAGTTACTTGAGATCCTTTGGTTGAAAATGTTTGTTCTTAACAATGGCAAGGAAGTCCTTGTAAGTTTGATGCAAGAAGTGATGAATGTATATTTGTTGGATACTCTAATTCCATTAAGTCTTATATAGTGTTTAACAAAAGGACTCATACATTGAAGAAAGTGTCCGTGTGATCTTTGATGAGTCTGGTGAACTTGAAAAATCATAGGATCAAGATAAGGCTTATATTAAAGGACTCCTACAATTCCATAAAGATGGTGTCAATGCTAATCAAGATAGAGAAAGAAATTTGGAGCAGACTAATCTTGATTTTGACATTTTTGGAAATGTAGGTATTCCCAAATGAGGGACATGGTCTTGAACAAAATACTGATGATTAACAAGGCACTGCTGAATAGGCTGAAAATGTAGATGATGGAGAAGTCAGTGCTGAAATTAAAGAAGAAAGTCAGTCTCCCAAAATATCCTTATGGAGATATAGATTTGCTTATCCCTTGGATAACGTCATCTTATCTTTGGACTCTGGAATTCAAACTAGATCCAAGACAAGGAACATGACTACATTTTTCAGCCTTAGTCTCTTTTGTTAAGCCTAAAAATGTAAAGGAGGCTCTACAATGTGCTGATCGGTAGTTTCCATGCAAGAAGAGTTGCAATAGTTCAAAAGAGGTAAGGTGTGACACGTGGTCCTGAAGCCATCTAATGGAACAATCATTGGAACCATGTGAGTCTTCGGTAACAAACTAGATAAACATGTTGCTATTGTTTGAAATAAATCAAGGTTGGTGGTTCGAATCTACTACCAGGAAGAAGTCATTGATTTTGATGAGACATTTTCTTATGTTGCAAGAATGGTAGCCATCAGAATTCTTATAGTTTTTTGCAGTATTTATGTATCTCAAGCTTTGTCAAATGAGTATAAAGAGTGCTTTCTTGAATGGCTACCTAAAATAGGAAGTCTTTGCCAAACAACCACTTGGATTTGAAGATGTTGATTATCCCAACCATTTGTTCAAACTGGACAAGGATTTATATGGCTTGAAACAATCACCTAGAGCATCATGAGAGTTGTCTAAGTTACTACTAGTGAATGGGTTCAAAAAAGGCAAAATTAACAATAACTTATTTTTGAAGACCAGAGAAAGACACCTGCTCATCATACAAGTTTATGTCAATAATGTCATCTTTGATGCTACTTCTAAGTCTATGTGTAGTGAATCCTCAATCTCGATGAGGATTGGTTTTGAAATGGGTAGATTGAGTTTCTTTTTGGGTATACAGATTAAACAAAGTCTTGAAAGAACCCCAATTAGTCAAGAAAAATACATCAAGGACTTGCTGAAGAAATTTTAAATGGAGGATTCAAATCCTATTGGCACTTCTGTGGGAACAAATTCTAAGCTAGATATTGATGAACCTAATCCCAGTGTTAATGAGATGATGTGCAACGGTATTATAGGATCATTTATTTATTTGATTGCAAGTTAATTAGAAATTATATTTAGTGTTAGAATGTGTGTATTATTCAAGCAAAGCCAAAGGAGTCCCACTTGAAGGCAGCTAAAATAATCTTCAGGTATTTAAAATAACAAGAGACCTGGTCCTGTACTATCGTAAATGTGATTCTTTTGAGCTGATTAGTTATGCTGATGTTGTTTATCCTAGATATCAAGTAGATAGAAAAAGCACATTTAGAGTAGCTTATTTCCTTGGATCATGTCTTGTATCTTGGGGAACGAAGAAAAAAAACTATATTGCTCTTTCAACTGTTGAAGCTGAATATGTTATTAGTGCCTTTTGCTGTGCACAATTGCTATAGATAAAGAGCCAACTAAAGGATTTTGGTGTCATCGCACATACTTTTCCGTTGTTGTATGACAGCACAAGTGCTTTGAACATGAAAAAGAATCCTGTTCATTACAAGAGGACCAAACACATTGATGTGAGGCACCATTCTTTGAGGGACAATGTTGAAATAGGAAATATCTGTATGTAATTTTGTAAAACTGAAGGTCAAATTACAGATATTTTCATAAAAGCCTTGAGATACTTCACTTTGAGAAGAACAAATTGAAGCTTGGTATGTTGAAGATGGAGTAAATCCTTGGTTTTTAGGCAAATTAACTTCCTTTTGGCTATGATTAGAAGGGAAAGTATCTTTTTATTTTTTGTAATGCTTGTTATGGTAAAGTCAATTCTTATACCTTTGTACGGGTATACACTCATAGTGATTTACTCAAGGTAACTAGAGTTAGAAAACAATTTTGAGCATAATGTTTAAAACTTTAAAGAGGGATCTGGTCCTGTCTCAAAAGGTTAAAATTCTTTTATTACTTTTGATTTGCTTTTGAGAATCATAGGTACTGTTCTATGTTATCTTTTTGTTCGTTGATAGCTATCCCATTACTCTTGGAAACCTGATTGTCATTCGCTCCTTCCCAAGTGACCTAAACCCTTTTATTTTCTTCTACTTCTCCTTTTGCTGATAAGAAAGGTCCCATAAACCATTATAACAACTCTGCTTTTTATCAAAAGGCTTTCTTTGCAAAACAAGCACTTAGAACAATGTCTCTACTTTTCAATACCATTTGAAAAATGCTTGATGCCCTAAGTGAAATGGAATCATTAATGGTTCATGCTATTAAAAACCCTACTCCTGTAATCAAAACCTTAATTATATATCCAAATAACAGATTACCTAGTTCTCTAACAAAATCCTCCCAAATCCCTCTCTCTAAAAATTCTTTTGAAAACCTTCTCGTACTAGATCTCAACAGTATTCAAAATCTCTTTCCTCTTGTGTTCAACCAACTATCCTTTTGGAAATGCGGGAGTTCAAATAGGTCCCTTTTCCATTCTACTTTTTGATCTTGCTATGAAAGGAGATCTTCCTGAAAAAAAGAGAGGAGAGTCGAATCTTCTAGATGTAAGTGAGAAAATGATGGCAAATCCTGTCTGAGATTAAAAAATGCTTGAACATATCATTTTGTAAGAAAGGAGTTGAGGTAGCTCTAAGTTTAGAAGTTTATCCCATTCTAAAAATTGTTACTCATCAAGGGACTTTTCCTATGACACATTCTGTGTTTGATGAAAATAAAGAAGATAATCTTTCATTTTATTGGAAAGTAAAGAGAAGAATGTTGCCTACATCTAGTAAAAGAAAAGAGAAGAAAGCTAGTGAAATAGTACCAAAGAAGAGTCCATATCTCACCAGGGGAACAATAAAAAAATTTATGAGTAATGCCATGAAAGAAAGCAAAGTCGTACCTCTATGGGTAGAAGATTGTGGAAGGCAAACATTTTGGAGTACCTGGTCCCAGAAGCAGATGTGGTTGATTTATCTCAAGATGTCGTGAGAATAAGTAATCAAGTGTTGCTGTACTAATAAATAATGGAGTGTCTCGTGAGAGGGCCGTCAAGAGAACAAAGGAAGGGGTAGTTGAGGAACCAGTACATAAATCAGACAAGGGACCTAGTTCAAAAAGGAAGAGAGAGAAGGTTGAGATAGAAATATCAGTAGAAGCGAGGATGAAGTTGTTGAAAACACAAAAATTTTGTGGAAGGGTCTA
This sequence comes from Solanum sejunctum, assembly GCA_025642045.1. NCBI lineage: Eukaryota > Viridiplantae > Streptophyta > Magnoliopsida > Solanales > Solanaceae > Solanum > Solanum sejunctum. The sequence continues at coordinate 48,772 of JAOTQJ010143934.1, read as the reverse complement.
TGACCCTAAATTGATGCCTAAGCCTGGGATATGTGACCTAGATAATGCGGTGGAACTACAATTGTGGACTCACGTGTTTGTTGGAAATGTTGAAATTCTACATGAACAACAAATGAAGCAATTTTACAATCAATTAGTAAAGTTGATGGTAGTTTGATAACTAAGGTTGGTGAGAGAAGTTGCATATCAGTGAGCAAGTTTTGGGAGAAATTCTGAAGGTGCCTTTGGAAGGGATCAGGTCAAAAGTTGGAATTACATGCTCCAAGCACTTTGTGGAAGTTTGTAGAAAAATGCCAAAGCTGAACACTGCTGGTATTTCTGTGAAGTTTTAAAGGGAGTTGGTATCCCTAAGATGTTTCAAAAGGAAAGTATCAATTTTTTTTGACTTTGTGAACAATGTCATAGTTCCTAGATCAATGAAATGGACAATAGCCTCTACTACAGATCTATTTGTGATAGACAACTCGAGCAAATTTGAGGCTATAAAACTTCTTGCAGTCATTTTGAAGCATATGTGTAAGATATTAACTGTCAAGGATGGGAAACATGATTTGGGGTATGGGCATTTTTATCAAAGTATTTTAATTCTTCGGGATTCCTCTAGAAGATAAAGTGACAGGAACCTTTTCTTTAAGTACTCTTGTGGATGCGAGTGTATAGAAGGGAAGACAGTTCATTTGTGTAGGGTGTTCAAACTACTTGCTGAACAAAAGAGGAAAAAACAAGAGGTTGAGAATATTACTACTTTTCTAAGATTAAAGGATGCATGGATTGCCTTACTAAAGACTAAGTTGGTTTAAGTATAGACAGAAGGACCAAGTTCAGCTGAGGTGATAGAATTGAATGCTTGAAATATAAGCCTTTCTGTTGAAGTGGCATACCTCAAAGACAAGATGCTTAATCATTATATTTGATTCTAATGTTCATCTTACCCTAAATGTCCCATCTCTTACATAAAAACCTCCCTCTTCCTCCTGGATTTTTTTTCTAGTGCATGGTTCTTTTTTGCATTCCAGTTGTAATAACTGAATGGTTATCCTATTTTGAATGAAATTCTCTTCTTTGTGTTCTCTGTTTTGTTATGTTTGACTCTATCAATTATACGTGTGTTGTCAATTTACTATGTGTTTACTATGCTTATATTACAATAATTCTTGGTTTACTGTTACTTCTTTTTTATGATTCCAAAAAGGGTAAATGATATTCTTGCAGAATCAATTTTAAGAATCAAACAAGTGTATTGGTGATAGGGGGAACTAATATAAGGCTTATATGGAGAACTTTTTAATAGAGGCAAAAAGTATGCTGGAATGCATTGCTGGACAATGTCATTGGTTTTTCGTCTTCAAAAGGGAACAAATTATATTGTGTAGTTTTTGGTGATTTAGCAAATCATGGAAACTGATGAGGGACCTGATCCCACATGTGCTATGAATGTGAAAGCAACACCCAACAAACACTACACTGACAATTTTATTATTGTTAGTGCACATCTGCCTAATGTGCAGTAGTTCTCTTGACAATGAAAATGCTCCAAATACTACCTATGTTGGATATATATATATATATATATATACATTCAATATTTCTTGAGAAGAAAGATTGAGGGTATCTGCATAAAGTGAGTGTGTATCTTTGGTGAGTATCTCGTGTAGTACACTAAGCAAAATCACAGTTATTTTTACTTGGTGTACTTTAACAAATTAATTTCCTAGTCTAAAAAGGGATCCTACACCTAGTATGCCTTTGCTCTTTATTTGTCGAGTGGTAGTTGGCGTTAGCTATGGTGAGTTGTTGAAGTCTAAGTTGGCTGGAGTTAGTCGATTTAGTGGGTGGCGGAGCAGCTGCTTTGGTGCTTCAAACTGTGGTAGAGTCATCTCAATGAGAGGAAAGGGATTTAGATTTAAGCTTCTTGATTGCAAGTGTTTATAATTGAACACTTTTCTCCTTTGATAATAATCGAGTTCGGTTGAAAACCTGTGAGTAAAGGTCGTGGTTTTCTCCTTCCTTGAGCAAGGGGATTTCCACGTAGAACTACTTGTGTGATTTTACTTTGGTTCCTTACTGTGTTATTATTATTTTGTTATAGGACTTGGTCCTTAGACACTTAGTGGATGCATAGATTCGACCCGACTCACAGGCCATAGTACAAGCCATACTTTAGAATTATGGCCCGTAAATATGGGTCGCAGATAAGGGTCTAGAAAACTTTAAATTTGCTAAGTGCCAAGGAAAATGATGAGGCAACATATGGATTATAGTTTATTTAATGGATCATAAACAAGGTCCATAGGTGGGGACAGTGAAACTCTTTTTAAGTTTTAGGGGTTAATTTATGAGTGGTCTTCACGACTTGTAAATGAAATTATGAATCATAAAAGAAGTCTCATAGATGGGGGTTCAGAGACATTTCAGAGGCCAAAAGGTGTAACCAGGATAAAACCATGATTTACGAGTCATAAGTTGAACTGTGACTCATAGATCGTATCTCTGAACTAGTATCCAACATTTTTAATAAAGGGCCTTTTGGACATTTTCTCCTCATCTAAGCCCTAAACTATGTTGTTTTAACCCCCTAACTGCCCCCTTAACCTCCTCAAACGTAATAAACCTACTCTTATACACACTCAATCTCATTCACTCCCAAATTCTCTAAAAAATTCATAAGTCTTCTTTCTCAAAGGAATCCACCATTGAAGAAAGATAAGGCTACAAGTTTCCCCACAAATTCAAAGTCACATTTTTCTAATCTCTTGGGTTTCTTCAACAAAGTATGTGGGTCTTCATCCATAGTAGCCCATGGGTGTTTGTAACCCCGCCCATACAATATTTCAAATTGGGCCATCTGAATACTGGATTGATAATTGTTATTATGAGCAAACTCCACCAAAGGCAAAAGGTAATACCACCTAGCACTAAAATCAATGACACAAGATGGAAGTATATCCTCAAGTACCTGTATGGTCCTCTCAGACTGACCATCTGTAACGAACCTAAAAAGTGCCTGAAGATGTGCCTCGGAAGTGTCCAAAATCATAATTTCTAGATATCTCAATCCATACGTGATATCAAAAATTTAAATTTATATTCTTTTTTAGGGGGTCATATTGAGTGAAAAATGAGTTTAACCACGATTTAAGGGCAAACGATTAGCAATTTCATGTTTCATAATTTTTGATTTTCAGAATCGATCCACGATGGTTATAATGATGCGCAGCCATCTAGACCTATCTAAATCTAGCCTTTTTGGTAGATCCATGTCATGAACCAGATGCAAAGCTATATATTTTGCTGCCAGTAATTGTTATCTCAATCCAAGGCTTTTTGGTCTTGGGCCTCAGTGTTCCCAAACGTGAAAATACCTATACTTAGCCATTTTTTACCCTCATATCATTCAAAATATTTTCTATTACTCATGAAAATACTTAGCCAACTATTTTACTCCTAAACTTAAGTCTCAAAACCCTTTCCAGATCTTAAGGATTGCACTCAACCTTCAAGTCTCCATCTCCAATCTTCATCAAGTTTATCTCCAAAGCTAAGGTGTGTGAGTTTCTTTCATGGGTTCCTTTCACCCATAATACCTAAGCTTTATTTTAATTAAATTTGTACGATTTAAAGATGATTTACTCATGGGTCTTATTTATTATGAAAATCACTAGACACTAGGTTGGGGTTTATAAAATTGTGACTGTTTTACTATGTTTTGGGCTATGAATCTTTGACCTATCTTAAGATTTGATGATGGGTTTGATGTATGTTTCTTGAGGGTGTTACCGAGTATCTATTGATGGTTCTACATTGGATTTTATAGCATGATAACACTCTTGAATTGCATGGTTTTACACAAGCACTACACACACTCTAAGTTTTTGATAAAATATCCGGTTATGGGTTCTTGAGAAATTGAAGGTCCAATGCATGTTTTATGAGTTGACTGACTATATAAGGATGTAATGATGATGATATGAATGTATGTATATGATAATCTCTATATAGTGTTGGAATGTGACTATGCCATACTCAGGGGTTACGACCCGAGTAACCTTGTCAGAGGGTTCGTACCTTGATAACCTATCAAGGGGTTTGTACTTTGGCACCATGGGTGGTAGGGTGCGACTATCTATCAACCTTGTTGGTGGTTTGTATCCATCAAACTATTTGGGGGTTTGTACTCTAGCACCAAAGCTGGTAGGGTGCGACGATCCACCAAGCTATTAGGGGTTTATACTCTCGCACCATGAGTGGTAGGGTGCAATGATCCACTAACTTATTAATAGGGTTTGTACCTCAATCACCAAGGGTGGTAGGGTGTGATGATCCACCAATAGTTTAATGGTCTCATCTTACATATGTGTTATGTCCTATGTAAGCATGTTTTACTTAGGCAATAATCATACATGACATATTATTACTATGCTAGCTATTGTTTATCTTTAAGCATTTTGACTGCGGTGCGTATCTCTTGTTGCATTGCATCCTACATACTTAGTACATTCAAAAATTCTAACACATACTCTATGTCTACATGATGTCACCATGTAGGGACCAAAGCACCGCTTGATCATGCTCATCCTCCACATGGCTAGTTCAATTGTCCTACAAGCGTGTTGGTGTGTCCTCCATTTTGAGGATGTGGCTTATGATCTCTTATTATGTATTAAGACTATCTTTCTTTTTGTTATGTATTAACTATGAGGGTGAGCCCAATTGCTTGTCTTGGCCCCCGCTCTTATCTATGTAGTAGAGGTATTATTTGACATGTTATGTGTCTATGTTTGGGCCTCGACTCTCTTATTTTCTTGATATTACTATATGAAAGTTTACCCTTAGTCCCAATTTCTTAGTTTATGCTATTCTATTATTATCGTTTAGTTTGCTTCTGCCACCAAGAATGTGTAATGATATGCTATGAGGCTTGTTTGGGGTCCCTTCGGTTCCCCATTCGCCTATCACATCCAGTCCCTAGGCTTTGGTCGTGACACCATCTATTTAAGGATGAAAGGTTGTGCTCAAACTAATATAGTACCCTAGAACAAGCTGCAAAGCCTTCCAAAAGTGGGATATAAATAATGAACCACGATCTAAAATATAGAAGCAGGAACTCTATGAAGCCTTACTATCTAGCCAATGTAGAGCTGAGCCAACGTCTTGGCTGTGTACTCCAACTTAACAAGAATGAAATGAGCAAACTTAGTAAACTGGTCCACCACCACTAATATAAAATCGAAGGCACCAACTGTAGAAGGCAAACATACCCCAAAATCAATGGTAACGCATTCCACTTATACTCGAGAATGGATATCCTCTATAACTCAGCCCTCAATCTCAAATTCTCATATTTGACCTATTGGCATGTCAAACACCTAGCCATAATTCTGATATATCCTTCTTCATGTCATAACACAAGTAGTGCTTGCTTAAGTTATGATACATCTTTGCTATCCTCGGATGAATAAAATATCTAGCACAATGGGCCTCATCTAAGTTCAACCTAATCCTATACCGGATACTTAATATACCATATAAATCATATTTGGCTTCCTTAGCCTCTTCTCTATGCACTTTGTTACAAATCTGGCAGAGTTTCTCATCCTCAAACCGATGACTCCAAATTTGATCCATCAAGGAGGAATGAGCATCCACAAAAGTGCGTACACTACCATCCTCGGTAAGATACAATCTCACCAACCCATTAGCTAATTTCTAAACATCCCTATTCAAGGGTCGCTCCTCAATCAAAAAAGTAGCAAGATTCCCATGCTAGAAGCCTTCTGACATAATGCATCAGTCACAACGTTGGCTTTACTCGGGTGATATAATATGGTGAAATCATAATCTTTTAAGAGCTTGATCTACCTCATTTGTCTCAAATTCATGTCTTTCTTACTGAAAATGTACTATAGGCTACGATGGTCAGTAAAACTCTCACAATAGACATCATACAAATAATGCCTCAATAGCTTCAACACAAATACAACAGCTGCCAATTCTATGTCATGGGTAGGATAATTCTTCTCATGAGTTGTCAACTGCCTAGAGGCATAGGCAATCACCTTTCCTTTTTGCATCAAAAATGTACCCAAGCCATCACCTGATGCATTATAATATATAGTAAAGCTAACACCCTCCTCATGCAAAGTCAGAATAGGAGTTATGGTCAATAATAGCTTAAGCTTTTGGAAACTCTCCTCACTCTCATTTGACCAATGGCATGGAAATTTCTTGTGTGTGAGTCTAGTCAATTGAGCTACTATAAAAGAAAAGCTCTAAGCAAACCGCCTATTATATCTAGCTATGTCCATAAAACTGCCAATCTGGTAATGAAGTAGGCCTAGTCCAACCTTGAGCCACCTCAATCTTTGCTGGATCAACCCAAATAACTCTCCAGACATAACATTACTCAAAAGTGCCACCGAACTAAGCCAGAATTCACCTTTAGCGAACTTAGCCTACAACTTCTCCTTCCTAAGCCATTGAAGTACAATCCTCAAGGTGCTACTCATAATTAGCTTTGGTTTTGGAGTAGACCAATATATCATAAATGAAGACCATAATGAAAGAGTCCAAGTCTGGTCAGAATACTCTATTCATCAACTCCATGCATACTGCTAGGGCATTAGTAGCCCAAAAGGTATAACAAGGAACTTATAGTGCCTATAACTCATCCGAAAAGCTATCTCAGGGATGTCTGAAGTGCTGATCTTTAGTTGATGATATCTGGATCTCAAATTACTTAGAAAATATGGCAGAACCATGAAGCTAGTCAAACAATTCATCAATCCTAGGAAAAAGTTACTTATTCTTGATCGTTAATTTATTCAACTACTGATAATAAATGAACATTCTAATAAAACCATCCTTTTTATTCACAAATAACAAAGCGGTACACTACACTGACACATTCGAACCCTTTACTCAACAAATCTTGTGGTTGCTCTTTTAGCTTCTTCAACTCAGTTGGTACCATACGATATGGAGGAGCGGAGATGGGCTTAGTGCCCAACTTAAGATCAATGACAAAGTCAATATCCTTGAAAGAAGGGGCTCTAACATAGTTTGTGTGAAATACATCAACAAACTTCTGAACAATATTTAATAGAAAACATATCAACAAACTCTCGAACAATAGGATAGACTCTATTGGTAGTAGCTCAACACTGGTATCACGAATGAATGCCAAATAACCAAGAATCCCTCAATCCACTAGTTTTCCTAAATATAAGAAATGACTTTGCTAGGATAAGAGCCACTTAAGTCTTGCCACATAATACTTAATCTACCATGAATAACCAATGTTGTAGTCTTAGCATAACAATCAAGAATAGCCCGATAAGTTAAAAGCCAATCCATCTCCACTAAGACATCAAAATCAACCATATCTGGAATAATCATATCAACGCAAATATCATAACCATCCAAAGAGATAAAAGAGGATTAGTAAACCCGACCCACCACTAAATCATCACCTACTTGGATAAATACGTGCACATGCACAAATATATGATCGCACAATAAAACAAACTCAACAGAGAAATATGAAAAAACATAAGAATATATGGAATTAGGATTAAATAATATCAATACAGACCTGTGACAGACTGGTACAATACCTTTAATAATGGCATTAGAGGCCTTAGCCTCGGACCTCTTAGGAAAAGCATATAAATAATCACCTCTACCACCAACTTCCTTAGTAGGACCTCTACCGCCCTACTATCTCACTGCATGACTGGTACCCCTACCTGGAGTAGGCTAACCTTTATTTGGTTTCCCTTTACCATGACCCCTAATTTGAGAGGTTACATCTCTAGCTGGGGGAGCTTGATCTATGATTGGTGCTACTGAATAAATATGGTATGGCCCCATATAACTTAGGTGAGGGCAATATCTAATCATATGCTCTGGAGAACCCCACCCAAAACATGATCTCGGCTAAGGAGAGTGCTGAGAAGATTAATGGGGAACATTGTAACTACCTCAGTTCATAAACCTCTGTTGAGAACTGGATGATCCCTATCCATAACTTTACGAACCATGAAGGCACTGACCACCCTACGAAGCTGGAATGAATCATACATTGGAACTTGATGTTGAGAAGTACTATCCCTTCTGTGGAAACCCCTACCTCTTAATGAGGTACCTATGAAATGATTGGATTCTATGACCCTCTTATGATCTCCATACCTCTCCCTTAGTAGCAACTCTGCCTCCCTGACGGTACCCACTATGGTCTGAAAAAATGCACCCTCATATGAAGACCAGGACACATAGAAGAAAATAGAGAATGCCAACCCCTTTACAAATCTACATACCTCTCTCCTCTGTAGGTATCAACAATAAGGTATGTCGAGAGAACTCATAGAATCTAGCCTCATACTCAGCCACTTTAATACCTCATTGAGTTAGAGTGTTAAATCTAGACTCGCTCTCATCCCGAACACTCCATGGGATGAACTGCTCTAGAAAGCCTTCAAAAGTACCTCCCATTCGACTTATGGGGATCCTGGTGGATTAGAGCGCATATAAGACCACTACCACTCCTGCGCAGTTCCTCATAGCTGTTAGCTAACTAACCTAATTCCTTAAGAATCCACTTTGCCCATGACCTCCAATATCTCATAGCTCAAAGTAAGAAACTCAAATGAATCCTCCCACGTACCACCCTAAAACTAGGGCGGTTTCATTTTTTGAAACAAACTTATATCTCTAATTGTTATCTATTGCCAATACCAACTCATGACTAACCTTGGTTGGAGGAACTATCAGTGTTTATGTCTCAACTAACACATGAAGAAGACTATAAGGTGTTTGTCCCATAGAACCTAAATGGTCTGCCACAAACTCACCAACACTATGATGTTGTTCTAGCACCTGAGGAGGGGGAACCTCAGCTCTAGGTAGTCTCTATGGAATACCTCGAGCAATAATCTCAAGCCTGCTTATCATCCTCTGAAGATTGCCCTGAATAATCAAAGGATCCTTGGCCTCTATAGGATCCTGGTGCTGCCTAGACTCGACTGGATGCTCAAGTTAGATACCTCTGTAATAGTCTCTAGTAGGTGCACAACCACGGGCACATCCTTGGCCGCCAACATATCATCTAGCTCTACCTCTTCCACTACCCTGAGTTAGAGACTTAATAGTAGCCTTGTGAGTTGGCTCCTCAGCTCTACTCATGGATATGGATCTAATCTTGGCCATCTGCCTAAAGAAAAGACAATATTCAGCAACCCTACAACAATCACGCACGACAAGAATTGAAAGCACAAAAGGGAACATCCTAACAGTCTTCGTAGCCTCTCAAGGATAAGTAATGGATGTCTCTACATTGATCCTTAAGACTGTACTTGACTGAGCTAGTACACATATGAGACCTATGAACCTGGTGCTCTGATACCAGATTTTCATAATCCAAAAATAGGGTATGATGGCACTTGCTTAACCTACCAAGATAAGTCAGCCTAAACCTGCTCAATTCAATACACAAAAGTAAAAGTGGACAAACTAAAGTCTAATAAGCTAGGATAAGCACTAGATAATAAAATCTATAAACCATCCCAAGACTTGTGTCACTTATACAAGCCTCTAATATAAAATAGTATTGAAGAAATAAAAATACAAGTCTAGTCTGAGTTCTCACATAGAACACAAGATAAGATAAAAAGTTTTGAGAGTCTGCTGATATAGACAAGATGCTACCTATCAAATGTCTAGATGCTTGGTCCATCAAAGAAAAATGCTATCTCAAGTGGAACCAGGCTTACAACCTACATAGGAGTGTAGCAGCAAGGGTGAGAAGCAAAGTAATAGTCACTCAATAGGAATACCTAAACTCAAGTAAAGAATACTAAACAAAATACTCCATCCACACAAACCATATACCAACGCACTACACACCTGCACTCAGAAAAGTCCCAACACAACAACTATATATTTAAACTATACAATTGATATACCTAGCAGTTATCATAAGGTGTAAAATATATATACTATCAATGTCTCAATATATAACTTAGATGTGTAAAATAAATATCTCAAAGTAATCTCAAATACTCACCAGATACAGTCCAGGTATAATCAACTTTTATTTAATGTCAAATAATCGAATCAACTCAAAATCATAAGGTGGAATGATATGAAATAAAATGAATTAATGCAATATCAAATAATCATGATGCATGTATGCCCTATAGTACACATCCGCTGATGTAATTAGTTCGCAACCCATGGACACATATCTATCCATGCACCTTCCTCACCTCGTGAGACCCATTGCCTGTATAATCTATGTCACTTGCCACATCTTGCATGACCCATTCCTAGTATAATTGGTGTCACCTGCCATGACTTGTGTAGCCCATTCTAGTATAATAAGTGTCACATGACACAACTTATGTTTCCTATTCCTAATATGTCATATGCTATGACTCGGTGGCATATTCCCAGTGTAATCAGTGGAACTCAAGCAAGAATGCATAACAAGAATATTCATCTGGAGTAATAAGAAGTGCATGCAAGTGTCCATGTTATAACAAATATATAAATTAAAGTCAAATCTTATAACATACAAGATATAATAGTGTATAAATTCCAAGCTTATCGGTAATACTCTAACCCACAAGTGAAATACAATAATATTATCTCCAATATTTTCCATGATCAAGCATAACATGATCCACAATCCATATTCTAATATAACAAGAGATTCTCAATATTAAATGTACAAGTCAATTCATATCAATCTCTACATTCACTTTCACATCATGAGGGACTTCACAATTTAATCCTGTTCTCACAATTTGCCAAAGTCCATTTAGCCAATATCAATTACCTAATCATTCTAAGTCACAAATAAAGGAAATATAGTGGACAAGTAAGCTTAATGGGGTTTAATAAAACTCTTGTCTCAGTCAATTGCCAAATCAATCAAAAGTAGGAGATTTCCCCCTTGAATTCGCACATAATGTATTACAATCTAGTTAAATATGGATTCACAATCTCAATAAGAAGCAATGACACTAAAATCGAGTAATTCAGGCGAAAAGGAAAAAGTGGTTCAAAAATCTCATCATAAAAAGGTTCTCAAAATCTAAAAACTTTTACATGAAAATGTTGTCAAGTGATAAGGAATCTAATTGTAAAAACTATTTTGAAAAAGGACTTAAATGAGCTCTCAATCACAATTTTGTTATCAAGAGTTTCTTTTCAAGAAAAATCCAATTTTTCCAATTCAAAATCCAAATTTTGATGTTAAAATCATAAATTAATCAATGAAAATTGAAGATATAGGTTGAAAATACATTACTCAATAGCTTTCACTTGAAAATCCTTGAAAATCTCCCCCAAAACCAAGCTTATAAATGTTAAAGTCATGAAATTTGCAAAAACCTGTCATTTTTAATGAACATACTATTTTAAGCCTCTTAATACTCCATGAACACAGAGAAGAATCCGCGAATGCAGAGGCTAGTCTGACCAAACGTCCACAAACTATTAGCAGAAAATTAGCCTCTACAAATGCAAAGGAGAATTCTGTGAAAGTAGAGCACTAAACTGACTACACCAGATTGCGGTCCAAAACAAGCATTGCAAAAACTCAAAACATACCCTTGGGGTTCATTTGGAACCTAAAATACACAAATTGGATATGCAACTCTACCAAAAATGATGTTTCAAACTCAATGGAACAATCGCGAGTTTAAGGCCTCTTTGGCCCGGAACCTGATAGGACTCCAAGAAACTAGTTAAAACTTGAAATACCTGGAATGCCCTTAGAAACTCTAAAAATTATAACAAGACCATTTCTAGCATTATATTCACCATCCAAAACTATCAACATTCCAATTAGATCTTTCGAACTCCGAATGTTGACTAAAGTCAAACTATGATCAAAATTTAACTGAAAATGCAACTTTGGGCCAAAAATATCTGTTTTAACTCCAAATTCAGTTCCATTACTTCTCCTAGACCAAATTATGCATTCAGGAGCTAATGGAGTCGATAGAATTGTATTTCAACACCCAAAATTAAATTACCTCCAAACTCAAAATGTAAAACTTTAAGCCTGAAAAAGCCTTTCTTTCACAAAATTCTAACTTTTTACAAGGTTTTTGAAATTTAAATTTTAAACTCATCTAAAAATGACTCAAAGCAACTTTTGGAAGGCTAGAATAATAACTTAGCTAAAAATATTAAAAATGCCTTTCAGGATCATTATAGTAAATTACTCGTAAAATAACTTAATGAATATAATAGAGTAATAAAATAGCTATATGATAACATGTGCAAATTGACTCTTGGTTTGGTATATACTTGGTGATATTGATGCTTAAATTGAGAACATTAATTGGTTATGTGATTCTCGTTGTTGAGAATTGTGACTAGCTAGTATTGACTTAAGTATTGGGTATTATTTGATGCTATTTTAGAAATGGCTGTAGAAGCATTATAAATATAATATTGGGCACTGTCTTATAATCTTGATACTATAGTGAAATTGTTAAGAGATAAGAGTGTTAATTCTTTTGAAGAATATACTTTATTGATGGCGGAAGTGGATATTGAGAACTTGAGAAATGATGTGATCTTACAATTGAATGACCCTCTTAATGATGGTTCTATTATTGAAAGAATAATGAGATTGATTGCTTGATCATTGAAAATATGAATTGTGTGGGATCTTTGTATACTCTCTTACTTATTTGGAAGTGATTATTATGTTGAGATGAAATATTTATTTAGTCCCACTATTGATAACTAGCAGAGAGAAATGGTACTGGCTAAAAGTGATAAAAATGCAAAAGACAACTGATTCCGACAAAGTGTAACAAAAAATTGAAGAGAAATAGTTTAGGATAGAGAGGAAAGATAAATGGTGAAGGAAAATGATTTCGACTAGAGTTGAAAGACTGACATATATATGGTCCATATGAGGCTCCTTTGGGTTTTGGTTTGATTATATCAGTGGATATGTATCGTAGGACAAACATGCATCATGATTATTTGACATCGCATTATATCTTTTGTAGTCATTACATTGTATTTCACTTTGTTTTATATAATATATGGATACTTGTTTACAGTGTGACTTCTTGGCTAATCCTATACTTGTAATTGTGGAGAATAATATCTTGGCATGTTTTATTTTTGTATTTTGGATAGGTATATAGTGTATGCTAGCTTTTTCTAAGTGCAAATTAGTCACGACCCGAACCTAAGGCCTAGTTGTGACACTGTGAATGTGAAAATCGAAGGTGCCCCATCCATGCCTCTTATTAATGTCATAAGCATACATAAGGTAAATAAGTAATAAAGAGATAAAACAAGTGAAAACACAAGAATCCACAGTTTTATATTAAAGGGGGTTACATCAATTTGTCCATACATAACTTTACGTCATAGGTCTTGGCAAGATCTAGAACATACTGCTAGCTCACCCTCAAGATAAAATAAAATCATATTTCTTGACATAATAAAAATAAGCATAAATAAGGTTTATCCCTAAGATAACAATGATCTCTAAGATGTGATGTTCAACTCTAGCCACGAATATGCTGAATAGTCTCGTCGTCGCCCATCCCTATATGGTAAGATCATGTAGGCAAAGAGCATGTGTTAGTACATGGAATGTACTAAAAATATAGTTATGCCATGGGTCACAAAAATATCTCAATCATAATAATAATATGCATAATCGTAGAAATAGAATAAGGACAAGATACGTATGATCATTACATGTTTAAAATCATGAATGAAAGCCCTTGAAAAATTCTACAACCTAGCATACATATATATGTGGGAATAAGATCATAACTAACAATAAGACCATTTGGACTATTATATGAAATCTCAATATTGCGTCTAAACCGGAGAAAGAGTAGCCTATACGACAAGGTAGACTATACCTCACAGTATAGGCTCTACCCCAGAACAGTGAGTAACATACATGCTTGTGGATCGAATAACATAAACCATATAGTCACATAACATAATCTTATAGTAGTACATAGTTATGAGACTTAAGAATTTATATAAGGAGCCTCAGTGATAGACGCCTTCACATAAGCTTATTTGATGCTAGGTCAAATCCATGGAATATATAATTGTACAATTCACAAAGATATTCATCATTGTTCATAGTGCATCAAAATTATACCTTTATAGTTTTCAAAAAAAAAAAACTTCATGTCATAAGAATAGTCCACCTACATGTATTCATAAAGTGTGGGTGTACTCCCTATCTCATCATCATTTCATAAACATTTGTAGTTTTAGGTCACTTTTATCATCATCATCATCATCATAACATACTTCCATACTTGAAATCATGGGCTCCATGGATGAATCTAATCCATGAATAAAGCACTACATACCTCAATAGAGAAACTCTATAAGGCTAAATTGACCTAGAATTTCTTTACCAAAATCTTGAATTATTAAGCTTCAATGGAGGCTTTCCTAAAGAGAGACAACTTAGAATTTTGAGGGTGAATTCGAGAGGAAATGAGTTAGAAAGAGAATACGGATAGTTTTAATAGGTTTGAGGTGGTTACGTCGGTTCCAGGGGTCAAAACATCATTATTTAAGAGTCAAATAGATAAAAAATAACCAAAAAGCTTTTTATTAACTTTCTATCAAACTCATCCATGAGTTAAGTTTATGAGCCATAAACTCAAGTATGACTCATGCTTTAGGAGTTTCATCCCATTGAAAATTGGTTCTTAAGAATAGTCTCTGAACCTCCTTCTATGATACCTCCTCTACAGCTCGTAGTTCCTTTTATGGATCATACTTACCCCTCTTAAATAGGCCTCCAGATTTTGGAAGTATTTCACTTCACTAGCCCACACTATAACCCATTCTATGGCTCATAAAATGGACTATAGTCTATAAGGACTTCTCGTGGTTCCCTCAACACTCAGCCAAAATTTTAGGTTTATAGTACTTTCATCCATAAACATTTTTATGATACGTCTTCCAAAAATTAAGAATCATGAAGTCCCTTCATACATAAACTTCTAGTGTTCAAAATTTCACTAACTCCTGGACCTCAACCATGAAGCCTGTCTATGACTTGTGGTTCAATCCACGAGCCGTAGATCGACGCATATTACTAGCCTAGTTTCATTTTTTTGTAGCTTTTCCATCTTTTCAGGATTTTCTACATAGAGGGTGTTACAATATCTCCCTTGAGATTATTCACTCTTGAATGGGACAAAAGAAAGCTTGAGTAGATTAGAAACATAACCAACAATCCACATGAATGCAAATATACAAGTTGAGCATCAATTTCATAAAATTATCAAACTTATGCATCAGATGTCATGTAAAATTAGTCTTATAATTGTGCATGCATTATGAGAAGAAAAATGGATTTGTGAGAATTTGGAGATACAGTTCAAATTGGGGTACCTTATGCTTGAATAGAAGGAAAGAAGTAAGGATTTCATCATGTCCGCCTCCGCTTCCTAAGTAGCACTCTCAACTTGTTGTTTCCTCCATTATACTTTGATGGATGCAACTTCTTTATTTCTCAATCTCTTCACTTATCATTCCAGATATTAACTGATATCTCTTTATAAGTCAAACTCATCTCAATACCCACATATTTCCGTGGAATAACTAAATTTGGATCACCCAAGAATTTCCTCAACATCGTCATATGAAATACTAGATAAACAATAGCTAACCCTATTGGCAATTTTAGAGCGTAGATGACCTTTCTAATTTGCTTCAAGATCTTATAAAGTCCCATATCTGTAGGACTTGATTTTTCCTTTTGCGCAAAATTCCTTACACCCTTCATAGGTGAAACCTTCAGTAGACCCAATCACCTTCTTCAAACTCAAAGTCCCTTCTTCTAGTAACTCAACATGGCTTTTGATGATTTTGAACAACCTTTAGCCTTTCCTTTATAATTCTCACCTTCTTCATGGAATCATATAAGAAATTTGGTCTAATCAAGAACATCTCCCCAACTTTAAACCATCCCACGAGTGACCTACATCATTTACCATATAAAGCTTCAAACTATGGCATCTTAATACTCGAGTAAAAACTATTATTGCAAGCAAATTCCATAAGAGGTAGATGGTCATCCTAACCACATTTTAAATCAAGTACACGCGCCCTCACCATATCTTCTAATGTTTGTATTATTCTTTCAACTTGTCTATCGATTGGAGGGTGGAACGCGGTACTTAGCTTCACCTTTGACCAAGGAACTTTTCAAATGACTTCCAAAAATGAGAAGTGAATTGAGTACCATGGTCTAGTATGATAGACAGTGGAACTCCATGTGATCTCATAAGTTTTTGAATATAGACCTTAGCATAACCTTCAGCACCATAAGAAGTCTTTACCAGCAAGAAGCGGGTTGATTTCATCAACAACCACTCATATTGAAGCTTTTAAGTCTTTGGAAAACCGATAATGAAGTCCATATTCACCTCCTTTTATTTCCAAGTAGTAATATCAATATATTGTGCTAAACCACCCAAGGTTTGGTGATTAACTTTCACTTGTTGGCAATTTACACATCTTACCACATAACTTGCTATGTCCTTCTTCATGCCATTCTAGCAATGCACTTCTCTCAAATCTATATATATTTTAATGGATCCTGAATGAATAGAATACCGAGAATAATTAGTCTTATAAAAAATCTTCTTCCCTAAACCATCAATATAAAGAACACATAGTCACCCTTAGTAACGAAGTATTCTATCTCCCCCTTGTGAGAATGCCTCTATATTTTTATCGACCACTAACTGATTCAACATAACTATGGTAAGATCCATATCTTATTTTGTATTAAGCTCTACTGCTAATGACGATTCCACCCCATTATGTACAAGTAAATCACCATCATTTGAACAATTCAACAAGGAGCTAAATGGTGCACCACTTTAACTAACTCTTTCTTTCCATCCTCAACATGTGCAATACTAACCATAGATACTCTATTAAGCACATCGTTCATAATATTTTCCTTCTAGGGTGATACATCACACTTATATCATAGTCTTTAGAAGTTCTAACCACCCTCTTTGCCTTAGGTTCAAATCCCTTTGGCAGAACATGTATTGCGAATTTTTGTGGTCGCTGAATTAATATGTACACTATATAGGTAATGTCCCTAAATATTTGAAGCAAATACAACGGTTGCTAGCTCAAGATCATGAGTTGGATAGTTCCTTTCATGTTCCTTTAGTTGCCTTGAGGCATAGGCAATGACCTTTCCATGTTGTATCAAAACACAACCTAATCCTATACGTGAGGTATCATAATTAACAATGAAACCATCTGAAACTTTGGGCACTTTCAAAATAGGGAATGCAGTAAAATGATCCTTCAACATTTTAAAACTTTTCTTACATTCATTGGACAATTTAAATTTCATCTTCTTGTAGGTCAACTTAGTCAAAGGACAAACAATTGAAGAAAATCCTTCAATAGATCTTCTATAATACCCGATCAATCCTAAAATTCTCCAGAAGTTGGGAAGAGATAGTGGTCTAACCTAATTATTCATTGTCTTCATCTTCTTTGGATCAACTCTTATACCATCACCTAAAATAATATAGCCAAGAAAAGCACCTCTATTAACTAAAACTAACACTTGCTAAACTTGGAAAAAGGTTGCCTATGTATCAATGTTTTCAACAAAGTTCACAAGTGATCCTCTTATTCCTTTGCATCCCCAAAATAGATCAATATGTGATCTATGAACACAATCATCAACATGTCCAAATACAATTTTAATATCCTATTCATCAACTCTATGAATTTTGTGGGAGTATTTGCTAGTCCAAATGACATAATCAATAATTCAAAATGACCATGCTGAGTTCTAAATGCCATCTTTGGAACGTCATCCTCCTTCACCTTCAATTGGTGATACTCAAACCGAAGATTAATTTTGGAGAAGTAACTTTCACCCTGATGTTGGTCAAATCGGTCATCAATCCTTAGAAGTAGATACTTATTTTTTTATAGTCACCTTGTTCAATTGCCGATAATCCACACACATCTGAAGTGAACCATCCCTTTTTCTTATAAACAATAGGGGAACAAGCCATCGAAACACATTGGGCCTTATGAACCCTTTATCAAACAAGTCCCTCAATTGTTTCTTCAATTCTTTCAACTTTGTCAGGGCCATTCGATATTGAGGTATAAATATGGGTTGAGTATTGGGTAGAAGATCAATTCCAAAGTCAATTTTCCTTTTGGGAGGAATACAAGGCAAGTCATCAAGAAAGAAATTGGAGAATTCATTAATTGTAGGAACTGAGTCAAGAGTCAGGAATATCAGAATCAACATCCCTAAACCACATACCATGATATATGCACCCTTTAGAAATGATCTTCCAACTTTTTACATAAGAAATGAATTTACCCTTGAACACCAAATTTGTTGCCCTTCCACTCAAGAGTAGATTCATAAGCATAAGACAAATGCAACCAATCCATACCAAGAATAACATCAAAATTGGTCATATTAAGCTCAACTTGATCAAAGGTAAGATTTGTATAAGACCGACATGGGATAATTTGTATAAATATTATTAGCCAATTCTGACTCACCAATTAGAGTATAGACCGAATAAGATTCTAACAAGATTTCGTGAGACACATCAAACTATATTAAAAAGTAAGAGGTAATAAAGGGTATGCTTTCACCTGGGATCAAGAAAAGTATACACATCAAGATCAAAGACTCTTAATGTACCCATAACCACATCGAGAGACTCCCCAACCTCTTGCCTAGCATGTAAAGTATAGTATCGATTTCCATGTGGACCACATCCTTAAGCTTGGGTACCTTGTTGCACTTGCTCTCTTTGAACTATTTGACCTTGTTAATTCCCTTCTCTACCCTTGTTAGCAAAACTAGGACACTCAGAGATATTGTTCCCTATCTTCCCATAACCAAAACAACCACTCGATCCTCTTAAACACTCACCTTCATGATTCCTTCCACACTTTAGACATGTAAAAATAGTAATGCTATCACCCTTAGCACCATCAACTTGCCTTAGGGGTAGGTGCCCTATCCCTATTAATCTTTGTAGTAGCAAGTTTGGTTGACCCTTGGCTTTGTTGGAAATGGCTACTACCTCTTAAACACTCACCTTCATCAAAATGAGCCCTCTTGGACCCCCTTAATCTTTTTGAGCTTCTCACTCTTTACTTGTTTGGCATGAGTCATAAATCAAGAAATGTCCAACTCTTTGATAAGAATTATAGTCTCACACTCTATCTTTACCAAATCGGAAGCTTCTAAAACAAACTTTTTCATATAGGCCCTAGGATCTGCCACCAAAGAAGGAGCATACCTCGACAACTATGTAAACTTAAGGGAATAGTAACTCACACTCATGCAACCTTGCTTTAAATTCATGAACACCGATACTTTAGCTTCCCTTAGCTTAAGGGGAAATAAACGATCAACAAATGCGACCTTAAACACCTCCCTACCATATAACACTCTTCATCCTTCCTTGCAGACTTATATTGTATGAACCAAACTTGAGCAACCCTTTTTAGTTGGTAGGCCGCTAACTTCTCCTTCCCCATGGAAGATACCCCAATAATCTCCACCACCTAGTAGACATCGTCAATGAATTCTTTTGGATTTTGTCGACCTTGAAACTATAAAACTCCAGAGAATTCATTATTATGAAATATCTCGTCTTAGAAACTAGAGTGAAAGTCTTTGGAGAAGCAACAACTTAAGCCAACATAGTGGTAAAAACTCTAAACTCCTTTAGTCAATTGCTTAGCATAAGGGTCTCGAGGAACTTGAGGATCTGGAGGAGTTAGTCCTCATTAGCATTGACTCTCCTTAGAAAAAGAGCACATCATGGAAGCATTTTCTGAAAATGTCAAAGGACAGGTGTTAGAGGATAAGAATTTTGAAGTCAAGACATTGATAATAAGATATATGAGATTTTGGAAATATATTATAGTCTTTTATTCAGGGATGTGGCACACTCACACCTATAAATAAGTAGGTACTAGAAGTGGCATGATGGACCTACAGGATGCTTTTTAATATTATTCTTTTACACCGAGTTCATCATGACCTAAACCTAGGGCCTAGTCATGACATGGCGAATATGGAACCCAAAGGCGCCCAATCCAAGCCTCTTGTTAATATAATAAGAATACATAAGGTAAATAAGAAATAAATAGATCAAACAAAGGGAAACATGAGAATCTATAGTATCCTGGTAAAGAGAGTTACATCAATTTGTCCATATATACCTCTATGCCATAGATCTTGGCGGGGCCTAGAACTTGCTACCACCTCATCTTTAAGATAAAATAAAATCATAAGTCTTGACATAATAGACATAAGAATGATTAAGATTTGTTATCAAAGCATGGGAATTCACCAACAATCTCCAAGATGTGATGTCTAACTCTAGCCATGAATATGTGAAATAATCTCGTCGTCACCCATCCATACATAGTTAGATCATGTGGACAAAGCATATATTTTAGTAAGTGGAATACACTAAGTATGTAGGTATGCCATGCGTTAAAGAATTACCATAATCATAATAACAATATGTATAATCATAGCAATAAAATAAGGACAAGATACTTATGGTCAATGCATGTTTAAAATCGTGAATGAAAGCCCTTAAAATATTTCACAACCTAGCATATATACATATGTATACATAGGACCATAACCGACAATAAAACCATATTGACTATTACATAAAATCTAGATGTTGCCTTTACATCAAAGAAAGATTATCCTACTTGACAAGGTAGACTATAGCTCACCCTATAGGATCTACTCCAGCATAGTGAGTAACATACATGCTCGTGATCCACTAACATAATACCATATAGGAATATAACATAATCCTATGGTGACACATAGTTATGAGACTCAATTTATATAAACACCCTCAGGGACAGTCCTCCTCACTTAAACTCATTCGGTGCTAACTCAAGTCCTATGAAATACATAATCATATAATTCACAAAGATATCATCATATTCATAGTTCATCAAAATTATTCTTTCGTAGCTTTCAAGAAAAATATTTCATGTCATACGAATAGTCCATCTATGTGCTTTCATAGAGTGCAAGTATACTCTCCATCTTATCATCATTCATAAACATTTAGGGTCTTAACTCACCCTCATCATCATCATCATAACATACTTCTTTACTTGAAATCATATTTATAAATATTATGTCTTTATCATAGGAAATTAAGGGGAAAGTATAGTTCCATACTCAGTTAAAGTTAAAATCACAAAATGAAATATAATTTATGTGGAATCTATGCAATTGAAATCAATTTGTATCATTAGTAAATGAACCTATATCAATTCAACAAGCCCTAATCAACACATACTTGAAATCAATTAGAAATCATAAAATTTATGTAAATCACCATAATTTATGCATAATTAAGTAAATTATTCATGTAATAATCATAATCTAAGCATTTGGAGTCAAATCATGAAATCTATAAAAATCCGTATAGGAACTTGGTGGAAAATGGAGTAGAATTTTGATGGAGGAATGAAATCCATGAATGAAGCTCTACATACCTCAATACAGAAACCCTAGAAGGCCATATAAATTGACCTTGGTTTTCTTGACCAAAGACTTGAATGCTTAAGCTCCAATAGAGGTTACTAAAGAGAGAAAATGTAGAATTGTTTTTAGGGAGGGGGGGTTGAATTTGCGAGTGAATGAGTTTGAATGAGAATAAGGATAGTTTTAATAGGTTTTATGTGGTTAAGTGTATTACAGGGGTCAAAATGTCATAGTTTAGGAGTCAAACGAATAAAAAATGATAAAAAAGTCTTTCATTAGCTTTCTGCCATGCTTATACATGAGTCACCTTTATGACCATAAATTGAAGTACGACTTTCACTTTAAGGGTTTTGTCCTATTTAAAATTGGTTCTTGAAAATAGTCTCAGAACCTCCATCTGTGAGACCTTCTCTATGACTCGTAGTTCCTTTTACAGGTCATACTTACCCTTCGTAGACAGGCTGCCAAATGTTGGAACTATTTTACCTTGGTAGCCCACACTATGACCCATTCTATGATTCGTAAAGTAGACTTTGGTCTATAAGGACCTCTTAGAGTTCCCCAAACACTTAGGCAAAATTTAAGGTTCTGAGTACTTCTATCCACAAACACTTTTATGACCCATCTTCCAAATTATAGATCATTTAGTCCCTTCGTACATAAACTTCTAGTGTTAAAAGTTTCACCAACACCTAGACCACAATGACATAGCCTGTCTACAACTCGTGGTTCAATCCATGAGCCCAGATTGGCTCTTATACCAGTTCGATTTCACTTTTTGCAACTTTTTCATTTTTAAAACTTTTCAACATGTGGGGTATTACAAGGTTGTAGTTATTGGGGTTTGTTAGAGTGGAAAGAGTACCTTTGTTCTTTATTCTCTATCTTAGTTTTTGATCTTCTTTAAGGGTATCTCATTGTTAGTCAATTTTGAAAGAACATTTTGTCAAATTTTTTGAGATTGGGTAGGTGTGAAGTTTACTGCTCTTTTTATATTATGAAATCCCTTCTTTTTTGAGCTCTTTTTCATGTATACATATTTCTCCAATGCTTTCCATTGGTCAATAACCAACGAAAACCCTACACCTCTTCATTTCAGTTGCAAAAACCTGTCTTTTTGATTAGTGAACTACAACAAGTACATTGAACCTATAGGCTGGACCAAGAAACCACTGTTTTTGTTTAGTGGACCGAAGGGTACAACATCACAAGTGAATTTATCAAGGAATGGCTAGATCTGGTCATTTTTTAAGAATAATAGCCAAAGGGCCCGATACTAGAACTTGGACCATACCAGTTAAAGTGGAATAGGGGGTTTGGACATAGTAGAGTTGACAAAGAAGAAGGAGTCGATTAACCAAGAGAGCTGTCACGACCTATATAAGTAGGCATCACCATGCTCTTTTTCATAGTAGAAGTATTTACTAGTTCTCTAGGGAAGCCAACGATGTTCATTCAGATTAGAAGGTACTCACCCTTGCTTCTACATTGTGTGTTGGTTATGAGCTTGATTCTAGTTGATGTTCTCTTCTCATTTTGGGACTGAGCTTTGTGACAGCATGAGAGTTAGTAGCTAGCTTTTTCCAGCAGACCTTTTGAACTTTTATTTACTTATGATTTCTATTGTATTTAAGAATCAAAGATATTGTGACTTGTATGAATATTCCTTTTGAATTCAGTTGTAGTAGATGCTTGCACATGTGACACTAGTCTTAGGTTTGTTTTAAGATTATGGTTCCCGTTATTTATTACTTGTCCTTCAATATTTAGACTTTATTTTTACTTTGTCTTCTGCATTATTTTGTTATATCTTATTTAGGGTTACTTATCTCATAGGTTACAAAGAAGTGTTATCACACCCAATTTTGCGTCCTGAAAAATTAGTATTAGAGCCCCAAGTTTATAGGTCTCATAAGTGTACAAGCATAGTCGAATAAAGTCTTAAGTATTAGTATGAAGAAATCCATCACTTATCCTTGAGAGGATATGAAGACTATTAGGAAATTTCCCTTTTGTTTTTTCAATTCTTTTCATGCAGGGTTACTGGTTATGAGTTCTCAATTATCCTTAGTTGTCTTAACAGATAGCAAAGACTAGCTCTTCATTCGGCATGAGTGGTAGGGGAAAAATCCAGAAAGGTGTTATTGAGACCTTGACTATGGGCAGAAGACAACCTAGGGGTAGAGGTCATGCCTAAGGAGAAATACTTACCAAAGACTACGATTGAGAAGTTTCTTCCAAGCCTATATCTGAGCCTAGGGAGGACCAAGTCCCTTAAGAAATTAGACTGCACCATTTCTATAGACACTCTGTTGTGGGTGTTGGACGTGCTTTAGAGTATGGCACTAACTAGTATAGCAGGTTGGTTACACCTACAACTGAAAGTGCTATAGATACCCTAGGAGGTTCATGAATTCAGGTCGTGGAGATTCTTATTTTGTAGGGACTTGCTATTCATGATCAAGTGGGCCAGTAACCGTTGGTTCTTACACTAGTAAAAATTGCTCTTGAGCTAGTTCTTATAGTTTATGACTAGAACATTTATGATCTATTTCAAAAGATAACACCACCCTAGTTCTAGGGCTATAAGGGTTAGAATGCAATTAGTTGTTGACACTATACAATAAGATATTATAGGTCATAGGATTGGTCGATCCATGAGGCATTAGGTTTGTTACTATTTAGCTTTGAGACATCTCTAGAGAGTGACGAAGGACTTATATGAGAGTTTGATTAGTCATATCCCCTTCAATAGAGTGGGATGTGTTCTTAGGTTCTTTTTAGGATCATTTTATTCCTTAAGGTGTTTAAGAGGAGATTCATTTGTGGTTTTAGAGCTTCACTCAAGGTAAAATGTTTATTCCAGAGTATGAGACATGATTCTGTTAGTTGTCTTATCATGCCATATCATTAATCCCTACTGAGATGGAGAGAGTTTATAGGTTACTGAGGAGTTTGATCTTCTCCATTAGATCTTATGTCTTAAGATTAGCTCTACCAAAAAAAGGCAGAATTGATGGTTTTTAAGGAGTTTGGGGACCCCAAGAGGGCCCGAGCTGCCAACAACTATTTTGGTATATCATCATAAGGTAGAGAGTCTCACCGAGGATGCAAATTATACTAAAACTAAGGGTTATGCATGTATTAGTACCAGCTTTAGAGAGTGATTATATTTCATCTAGTATTCAGAGGCTAGGAGGCCGAGATGTCTATAGTAATCCATCTAGCTGTCTACAGTAGTGGCCCACTTTGAGATCTTGTTATGGGTGTGGAGATCTAAGCCATTAGGCTGTGTCCTTTGTAATCTCATTCAGGTTGGCATAGTACTTGCTTAACATCTCTAGTTGGAATGCAACACCTCTGGCTAGAGGTTAAACCCCATATGCTAGAATGCATGGTAGAGCTCAATCAAGTAGAGGTGGTTATGCTCTTAACAAAGATGTTAGTGATACATTAGTTCAACATGGTGGCAAAGGCACATTTTTGATAGGATGAGGTCCAAATGCCTATTATTATGCATTCCAAGGAGGCCGATAGTGTAGGTTTTGACTGTAGTTATCATAGGGTATCATTCCTATTTGCTATCGGCCTATATCTATGCTATTTGATATTGGTTCAACCTATTTTTTGTGTATTCTATTTTCTTCTCTAGATTTGATTTGATGTGTGATCATATGAATTTGCTTGTATGTTATTCTACCCTAGTAGGAGATTTCTTATTGGTGGATTAGGTGTATTGATTCTATCTTGTATCCCTAGTAGGGTATGATACTTGGTGGATATAATCATTCTTGATATGATAGATTTTGATGTCATATTAGGTATGTATTGGCTCTCTCTATATCATTTTATTCTTGATTGGTATGCCACAACAGTTACTTTAGCTATGCCTAGTAGACGAGGATCGAGTAGAAGGGGTCTAGTGGTTTTTATCCTAATAAAATTTTCTCTCATATTTGGGCATAGAGGTTGATTAATAGGGTGTCTAGCTTATTGTCTTTCATTTGTGATACCAATATTGAGTCGCCTTCGATGGAGCCTATTCTTGTTGTTTAAGAGTTCAGGGATGTATTTCCTACTGATCTTCTAAGGGTTCTACCAGGTGGGGATATTGATTTTTCTATTGATCTTGAGTTGGGCACTAAGCCCATCTATATTCCTCTTGTGTGGCCCTAGAAAAGTAGAAAGAGCTAACAGATCAACTATAGGACCTATGAGTAAGGGGTTGATTTACCTTAGTGTATCATTGAAGGGTGCCTCAGCGTACTTTGTTAAAAAGGATGAATAGCTGAAAATGTGCATTCATTACAGACAATTGAAAAAGGTGACAGTGAAAAACAAGTACCTTTTTCCCAAAATTAATGATTTAGTTGGCCAACTCCAAGGAGCAGTTGTGTTTTCCAAGATTAATTTAAGGTATGTGTACTATTCGTTGAAAAGTAGGGCAATTGATAGTCTTAAGATCATTTTTCAATCAAAATACGAACATTATGAGTTTTTGGTGATGTCATTTAGGTTAATCAACAACCACTCTTTGTTTATGGAGTTAATGAATAGAGTGTTTCTACCATCTTAGATTTTTTCGTGATTGTTTTTATTGATGACATCTTGGTTTACCTAACAGTTCGATCATGAGAGGTATTTGAGGATTTTGCTTCAACAATTAAGAAAGGAGAAATTGAATGCCTAGTTCCATAAATGTGAATTTTAGCTCAGTTTGGTCACATTTTTAGGACATGTGGTGTCCAAGGAGGGCATCCAGGTTGATCCATCTAAGATTGCAGTTTTTCGAAGGTGGACTAGACCTACCTCAGCTGCAAAGATTCTGTAATGACTCGAATTCTGTACATCATCTTTAGACCTTGAGAAATCTCTTTTTGGGCAAAGATTCATACCAAGTATGACTCAAGAGAGACCACACGTCCAGTGTGGGATTACATGAGTCGTGTGGCCTCAAGTGAGACCACACTTGCCCTCAGATCTTGCATGTTGACCTTAGGGTGGTGTTGGAAGCTAAGGAAAACCTCATTGGCACCCCACACAGGTCATGTGACACTTCATGGGTTGTGTAGAAGACCCATGAAGTGGCCTAGGCTTAAAACCCCCATCATTGGGGCTAAGGGAGTCCACACAACCAGTCACACAGGTCATGTGGTATGACACAAGCCATTTGGCCTTCTGTGAAGCTCCGGAGTGAACAATTTTCTATGTCTTAAATCACCATCCTAGAATGTTTTTGCGAAGTTTTCCTAAGGTTGGGGTGACGAGAGCACCACACGGACAGTGTGGCTTCACACGGCTCGTGAAAGGTGTCCGTTTAGTGGGTTCGTGCGAGAAATTCTATGTTTTGTTTCAAGATCAAAATTTCTAGAAATATTTTCTAAGTATCATTTCACGGGTACTCTATATGGACTGTGGAGTGCCACACGAGCCATTTACTCTCTAGCCAAGTTGCTTTCGATAAATTTTTTTTGATTCATTACTGATATTTTCGTAAATTTGGTTATTTCTGTTAGTCTTTTGTGAATTCCTATGCTATTCTAAAGTCATCTAAAGCCCTAAAACCTATTTCAAATATTCAAAATCACTCTTCATATTTTAAAACCTCTCAAAAGCTTTCCATTAAAGAATACTTGGAAATTTCAACATTGGAGCTTGGAAACTCAACTCTTCTTCAATTTTTTTTGGGGTTTCTTCATCTTAGTGAAGATATGTGGGTTTGATCCTTTATTACCTTCCAATCAAGGAGACTCAAACTATTTTCAAGCAATTTCACGAATTTCTAGTTTACTTTAAATCGGGGTTTTGAATATTATGATTCCTAAGATTCTACTAATGCATGAGTAGTGTTTATTTGATGATTTTAATGTTATATAAACCATTATCTGAGGATTTACTTTAGATTTATGGAATTATAAGTATACATATCCATTTTTAGGGGGTGTTTATGTATGGGTGATTATATTATGATTTTAAATGTGAATTTAATTATGTCTTCACTTGGATTTCATATTATATTATTGATTTTAGATTGAATCTTAACGAACCATTCCATTCTCTCATTATTCATAGCATATGCATTCATGCACATAGATTATTATGGAAATTATGAAGTATGTTAAGCCCAATTTTGTTATATGATATCATTTTGACAAGATATTGGTTATGACAATATTGTGATCACATAAATGTTCATTAATTATGGCTCTTTGAGGATTTTGGGTGCTTGTATCATTTTGTATATGAATGATTTATTCCTATGCATGAGTATTATGACTATGAAAGTATGATTTTGTCATTTAAGCCTAAGTATTCATGGGTCATCCAAAAACAGTTGCGCTATGTTCTTAAACATAGGGGACAGACTGTGTACATGCGACCCCCCTTACCCCGCAATGGGAGAGAGCCCTTGAGGCATTGGGGTAATGTTGTTATTGTTGTTGAGCCTAAGTATGAACTATTATGAAAGGTGTTAGGCTTTTAAGCACAATTGTGCATTGAAACATTTTGGTATGACTTGTATCTTTTGAAAGCATGTATAATTACATATATTATTAGTATTCTTATGGGTTGACAACTTAGCACCAGGGGGCGTAGGGCTAGCCCCAAGTGCCCTATACTTTTTTTGAACTATGTGCCTAGTATAGGTTTTCTTTCCAAAATGGGAGGTACCTTAAGGAAAGATGCCTCCAAAATGGGATTGCCCGTGAGGAGATGAAATGATATGTTTTGATATGAAAATACTATCCGAAATGGGAGGCCCATAAGGAAGGTTGCTTTATACGAAATAGGAGTCCTGTAAGGTGAAGCATGGTTTATCCTTGGCAAGTAAACCACCTCTTTATCAATGAGGCGTAATCATCTAGATTCTAAGTAATAGCTCATTTGGTTTTACTTATATTGTTTGGAATCTCATCCTCACTATTTATATGAGCATCATTTGCATTTCATGCATCACAAATTTCGTAACATCTTGCTATACTATACTTCTTATTATATATCTCCTTATATAATATGTGCCCTTGTCATCTAACATTGATATACAGGTTTTGGTAAGTTTCTGCATTGTATCCCACATACTTAGTACATTCAAATGTACTAACGCATACTCTTACCTACATGATTTCACCATGTAGAGACTAAGGACTTTGATCATCTTCGTTTGATGCTTAACTTGGCTTCCAAGTTTATTTATACTAGTGAGTCCTATATTCCTAGGACAATTCACCATCTATCTACCTTTGATACTTTTGTTTATATATGTATTGAGGGTGAGCCTGGGGAATGTCTTGGCCCCCGACCCATCTATGGAAAGGCATTGTTACACACCTTGTAAACCTCCTTATGTTTTATGCTATGTGTTATGACTTAAGTCTATGTTATGGGTTTGTTATCTTTTGGCTATCGTATGTGAGTTGGTTATGTAATTTATGGCTTGGCAATATTTATGATGGAAAGATCCTAAGTCTTGAATTGCCCCCATAGAGTGAGTACTACTTTCCCACCACGTAGAAATATATGTTTATTTTGTGTATACTTCCCAACTAATGATGCAAGTTTTGCTATCTTGAGGCTTGTTTGGGGACTCAGATTCTCATTCGCCATGTCACATCTAAGCCCTAGGTCCGGGTTATGACAGATTCATAGCTTATAGATTTGTCTAGATACTATCAGCGTCTTGTTTAGGAATTTTCCATCATAGAATCTCCATTGACCAAATTCACCCAAAAGAATGTAGCATGTTATTGGTCAAATGATTTTGAAGAGACCTTCCAAAGGCTCAAGGTATTGCTGACTACTAAACTTGTTTTGACCTTGTTTTGGTCGGGTTAGGAGGTATCTTGATTCAGAAAGAGGAGGTAATTGCCTATGTCTCTAGGCAATTGAAGGTTCATTAGAAAAATACCTCCACTTATAATATAGAGTTGGCGGTGGTTATCTGTTCTTTGAAGTTTTGACGGCGCTATCTGTATGGGGTTCATTGTGAGATTTTCATTGACCACCAGAGTTTATTGTACATTTTCAGCAAAAGGCACTTGAATTTGAGATAGAGGAGGTATATTAATCTTTTGAAAGATTATGATTTGACTATTCAATACCATATGTGAAATACCAATGTAGTGGTTGATGCTTTAAGTAGAATGGCTTCTAGTATGTGGAGTCTTGTAGTTATTTGATTTGAGGAGAGAACCTTGGCTAGGGATGTTCATAGGATAGCCAATAGGTTGGTGAGACTACAACTTTTTGATTTGGGCGATATTCTTGCTTTCATGGAGGCCCATTCTACCTTGATGGATCAGATCCGTGAATGAAAGATCATAGACAAAAATTTATATATCATTTCAGACAAGGAATGTAGAGGTGGTTCTAAGGAATCCATGCTTGATTGTGATAGTATCTTAAGGATTGGGGGCAATATTTGTATGCCCAAGGTGGGTGACTTGATTAGATTAATACTTCTGGAGGCTCATTGTGCTTATTACTTTATTCATCTAGGGATAGCAAAGATGTAGCATGACTTGAGTCAACATTATTGGTGATGTGGTATGAATAAATATATCACAGAATTGGTGTCTTAAGTATATGACATGTCATCAATGAAGTGTGAGCACCAAAAGCCTAGTGGTGAGCTTCAGAAGATGCCCATTCCTACATGGAAGTGAGAGCGAATTATTATGGACTTTGTAGTGGGTTTACCCACTATCGTTGGTGGTTATGAATCTATTTGGTTTGTTGTTGATGATTAATGATGTCTTCCCATATAATTCCAGTCAAGGTTAAGAATTCATTATAGAAATTGGATTATCTCTACATCAGCCAAATAGTTGGACTGCGTGATGTGCCTATTTTTATTATTTAGATTGAGATTCATTATTTAGTTCTCACTTTTTGAAGGTGTTACAACATGGTTTAGGGACTCAGTTAGATATGAGCACAACATTTTACCCCTCAGATTAATAGTCATCTCCAAAGGTTCATCCAAATATTGGAGATGTGATTTATGCATGTGTAATAGATTTTGGTGCCTAATAGGATAAATATTTGCTTTATGCAAGCTTGCATACACTAATAGTTACCATTCTAGCATTCAAATGGCTTCTTTTGAGGCTAGTATGTCAGGAGATATAGATCACCTATCGATTAGCTTGATTTTATGCTTGTGAATAGCTTAGCTATTAGAGATGCCATGGAGTAGGTTTGGTTGATTTAAAGTTTGTTACTGACAGCCCAGGTTGTCAGAAAAATTATGTTGATAAATTGGTTCAACCCTTGGAGTTCATGGAGGGTGATCATGCATTGAGGATTTCACCCATGAATGATATCATGAGATTCAAAAAGAAGGGTAAGCTCAACCTTAGGTTCGTTGCTCATTTTGACATCCTGAATCGAGTGGGAGAGGTAGACTAAAGACCAGCCTTGCAACCAAGTCTATGTTCTATGGATCTATTATCCATATTTAAATGCTATAATGTTACATTTTGAATGAGTCTCATGTGATTTCCCATGATTGAGTGGAGTTGAATTTAGATTTGACATATGAGGAGGAGCCTATAGCAATTCTAGACAGGTAGGTCCAAAAGTTGATAATTAAGAAGATAGCATCGGTGAAGGTTCAGTGGCGACATCTATCCATTGGAGGGATAACTTAGGAGACTAAGTTTGACACGTTATCCTGTTATCCTATTCTCTTTAAGACTTCAGGTACTTCCTTTGTTTTATGTTCGAAGACAAACATGATTTTTAGTGCTTGCTAATGTAACCACGTTGAAATTTATTTTTACTATTTTTGGAAACACTACCATTTGACCCCTCTCAATAGTTGCTTCGAGTCTTATTTGATTAGTTTTGAAAGTTGTTTTTTTTAAAAAAATATAAAAAGCTGAGTTTTTGCTAAAGAGTTGAGTTTGAAGGGCTTGCGTTGCTTAATTTTGAGTTTTGGAATCATTTGAAGATTTGTTTCTCTATAACACCTCCCATACGACTCGAAAAATGCTCTTATGGTTAATTCTTGAATATATAAAACTTTGTCCATTATTTGTCAAATTCGACATTATATCCTTTTTCAAGATGCAAAATTGTGTGGGAAATGAGTTGCCTCTGATTTTTAGATCACCCGTAGTGAAAATTAATTTTTAGACGATTTTGACTTTAAATAGAAGGGTACACGACCAAGCCACACTGGCCACTTGTTTCCCCATAGTACAAAAATGGCCAAAACTCATTTTTAGTTCAAAACAGGGAAAAAAATAAACTTCACACAAAATTACATAGTGCAAGAACAAAGGCACATCACGCCCCTGTTCCCTCTGTGTGTAAATTTTTCTTAAGTTAGTGAAACCAATTGGGATTAATCCAACAGCTTTATGTACATAAATAAACAAAAACTCTCCTATTTTTATCCTTAAATCTATCAAAGAAATACTCTCAAATCCTTCGAAAACCTCTCTAAAATTCCCCATCAAGTTCCTCAAATTTACAAAGGTTCAAGCCTCCTCCATTGAAGACAAAGCTTCCAAAATGCTCCTTATGACTTTTCCGTTAAAGTTGTAAGGTTTAAAGGGATCAGGGCTCTTTCTTATTCACCTACTTGTGTCTAGTTCAGTTCAGGAGATTTTAGCTTGTGGTGAGGCATCTAGCTAGGGGAAAGATCCGTTTCACTTCTTGTTTATGCTGAGACATTAGTTCTTTACTTTCTATTTTGAGGATTTTCCCTGGACATGTCTTGGCGATCGTTCTATTCATACTTAGATGTGATGTTGGATATTATACTATGTACACACTATGTTATTTCTAAGCATTTATGGAGACTTGTCCCTTAGTCCCTAATCCCTTTATGAAATTATTAATGATATTTATACGATGATAACATGTGATGAAAGTCCTAAGTCCCTACTTCCCCGTAGCTTGTGTCATACTTACCCTCTCCTTAGTCTTTGCTTGTTATTTGATGGTGGAAGTTCCTATTATCTTATCATCCCCATAGCGTGACTCATACCCAATTCCTTAGAATTTTGTTAATGCTTGATTTATATTTTGCAACTAAGGATGTGACTCATGTCATCCAATATAAGTAACTAAGGTTATACCTCTAAATAATGACACCCTTTTTTCCATTTTTAGATAATGCCACAAAAGAGAGCATCTTTGCCAAGGGATGTGGCCAAAGGTCATGCCTTTCCCATGCAACAAGATAAGGGGGTGTCACTCATGCGAAATTTAGAACCGTCTACACCATGTTGACTCAAGTCTTGGCTAACTAAGCCAGTAGGAAGATTTTAATTCCTCCACAAGTACCCACACCGACAATAAAAGTTTGTTAATTTATACGAATTAACTCGCCAGAGTTCTATGGATCAAATGCTGATGAGCCCAGTAGAGTTTCTTGATAAGGCTTATAGAATTTTGGTCATCATCGGTATGACATCAAAAGAGAAGGCCGATCTTGTAGCCTATCAATCGAAGGGGTGCAAAGGTTTGTTACAACTAATGGGTTGAAGAAAGAGTTGTGGAAGTTGGACAAATTAGATGGAAGGAGTTCAAAGCGACATTTTTGGATAGATTCTTTCCATTAGAGTAGAGGGAGGCTAAAGTTCAAGAGTTCATAAACCTCAAGCAAGGGCACATGAGTGTGAGAGAGTATTCCCTCAAATTCACCAAACTCTCTAGGTATGCTCTATTCATGGTATCTGATCCAGGGGATACAATGAGAAAATTCATATCCAGTGTATTGTAATTGGTGTCCAAAAATGTAACACATCTATGCTTATCAAGGAACTAGACATCTCCCGTTTAATGAGCTACGCATAACAAATTGAGGATGAGAAAATAAGGGAGAGGTTTAGGGAGTCCAGGAGAGCTAGCATGGATGGTGGTGGATTCTCCCAACAAAACTTTGGTGATCATGGTAATTCCCAAGGTGATTAAAGACATGAAAATCAAGGCTCCACTCCACCTCCCAAGTTCAACAAATATAAGGGGACCAAGCCAAAGCCCCAAGGAGGTATGGATGCATAGTTTCTCCAAATTTTGCAAAGTTTGTAAAGCTCCATAAGGGTGAATGCCTAGTCGATTCAAATGCTTACTTCAAATGTGGTAGGACAACAATCATGCAATGGAATATACGAGTGGGAATGCAAGGACCCAAGGTCAAGGTGGTCAAGAACAATTATCCCCAAAACCTAATATGTTTTGTGTTCTTCATGGCAACCAAGAAGTGGAGGAAGTCGCCAAATGTGGTTATCGTTATGTTAAAAGAATGTGATTTTGATGCTTATACACATTTAGATTTGGCAGCAAATTTGTCTTTTTCTACACCATTTTTCGATAATAGCTTTCATGCATGTCCCAAAATACTTGTTGAGCCTTTTAAAGTTACTACTCCCTTTGGTTAGTCCATTGCTACTCAAAGAATCTATAGAGGTTGCCCCATGTCCATCATGCATAAAATTATTCTGTGTGATTTGGTAGAGCTTTCCATGGTTGATTTTGGTGTTATACTTGGGATGGATTGGTTGTATGCCTCTTATACTTCCATAGATTGTCAAACTCGTAGTGTCAAGTTTGAATTCCGATATGAGACTACTCTTGTGGAAGGATGGTTGTTCTTGATCACACCCAAATCACACCTCTCAATCAAGCTATAAGTGGTCACTATTTAAATATAGAACCTAATGATGGTTAGGATCAATCTAACTAGAAATATGGTCTAGACCTAGAGTAATTTAAATAATTTGGATAAATTAATCGACTTACTTTCTGAAAAGGGTTTTGATGCAAAATAGTAATCTAAACCTAAGCTAAGATCAATAACCAATGCACGTATTGCTAATTTAGTGAGAGAAGTAACTAGGATATCGTGTTCCCCATGAATTTGTAACATAGTATTGTTGCGAAAGCAATGTAAACCAATATAAGAAATATAAACAAAGGGAATTGGGACTAAGGGAAATCTTGTGTAACATCAAAACCCAAGGAAAAAAGAGTCAAGGTTCATAACATAGATACATAGCACATCCAAAAATACCTCTATTGCATAGATAAGAGCGGGGGCTAAGACAAAGCAATCGGGCTCACCCTCGTATCCAAAATAGAAAATAAGGAAGAGTATCTTAATACATAATAAAAGAATCATAGACCAACATCCCCAGAATGGAGGACTCATCAACTAGCTTGAATAATACCGAGGTAGCAACGTGGACGAGGATGATCAACTTGGGCTTCAGTTCCTATATGGTGATATCATGTAGGCAAGAGTATGCATTAGTACATTTGAATGCACTAATTATGTAGGATGCAATGCAACAAGAGATGAGCATCGTAATCAAAATTCATAACAATAGGCAATAGACATCATATAACAATATGGCATGTATGATCAATGTTTAAGTAAAACATGCTTAAGTAACTCATACTTATATAGGATATCATATGTGTAGAAGAGACCAAATAAGATTTCCAAAGTATAAACCTCTTAGCTAGTTGATGATGATCTTACCCCATCACCCTAGAGGTGAAGTACAAACCCCTCACATGGTTGATGATAATCTCACCCTATCACCCTGGTGGCGAAGTACAAACCCCTAGCATGGTTGATGAGTACAAACCTCTATCTAGGTTATTCGAACTCTTAGTCCCCCCGGATCTGACATGGTCTAATACAATACTTTATATAGAATTATCATTTACATAAGCTCATTTCATCATAATAACATCAATCATATCATATCTCAAGCTTTGGACTTTCAATTCCTCAAGAATCTATAATCGGATATTTTATCAAACACTTAGAGGGGGTGTACTGCTAGTATAAAAGCATGTAATTCAAGAGTGAAATCATGCTAGTAAATTCAATGTAAAAGCTTCAATACATACTTGGTAACACCCTCAAGCAATAAACATCTAAACCCTTCACCAATCCTTTCAATAAATCTTAGATTCATAGCTAAAAACATGGTAAAACTGTCATAATTTCATATGCTCAAACATAGTGTGCAGTGATTTTCATAATAATCAAGACTCACGAATAAATCACCTTTAAATCATGTAATTTGTAAGAAAAGGAAGCTTGGGCATCTTGAGTAAAAGGAACCCATGAAAGAAACTCACATACCTTGGCTTGGAGATGAACTTGGTGAAGATTGAAGGTGGAGACTTAAAGCTTGAAAAAGAACCTTGAAGGAAATCCTTAGATCCAGAAGAGGTTTTAAGACTTGAATTTAGAAGTGAAAATATGGCTAAGTGTTTGAGTGAGTATTGGAGAATGTTTTGGATGATATGAGGGTGAAATATGGCTAAGTATAGGTATTTTCACATTTGGGAATACTTAGGCTCAAGACCCAAAGATCTTGGTCTGAGATAGAAAAATTAGACAAAACAAAATACATGGGAGTGCGCCCTTAGCGCGATCGTTTCTGGAAATTGCATTTTGGTGATTTATGGATTTTGCTATGGTTGCTCTTAAATTAGGATTAGACCCGCTACCTCTTGATTTTTTCCCCTGAACAAGAATATGAAGTTGAATTTTTGATATCGTCGAATTTTGAGTTATATGGAAATTAGGTTTTTGGGCACTTTTGAGGAACATTTCGGGCACTTTTTAGGGTGTTTCACCTTAGGAGGTTGGTGAGTGATTGCTTAGACACTCGGTTTTGCTTTAAGACCAAGTTCATGCTTGTGCGAAGGTGAGAAGTTGCTCCATGATTTCCTCATTAGCCCTTGCTTGCTTATTATTGGTATTGACCACACAAGAAGTCTTCATCGCACCTCGCTCTCTTTAACCCCATGCTCTATCGGTTTTAACTACCTTCTCCACCCTAGCGGCTATCAATGCAAAAGGTTAGTCAAGAAACATTCCTCCCATGATTATGTTGGTAGAAGCTTGATTATTCTCATCAAGCGCCCGATAGAAAAACTCAACTTAGGCATCATCAACAATCTTATGATCAGGGACCATCCTCAAACATTTGGTGAATCTCTCCTATATGGTACTAATAGAGTCACCTGACAATTGCTCAAAATTGTTTATTTGATCTTTAAGGTTTAGGTTCTTTGATCTTGGGAAGTATCTTTCTATAAATACATTCTGAAGCTCCGCCCAACTTTTTATTATACCCAGAGGAAGCTCAGACAAGCACGCAGCTGCACTGCTCATCAGTGAAAATGGGAACACCCTTAAACCAACAACATCAAGAGAAATATTTTGTGTCCTCATGACACTCTTGTAGACGAAGACAACATTATGGAGATGGTGATGGGGATCCTTTAAAGGTAGCGCTGTGAATAATTCTCGGTCTTGAAGCATTTGAAGTGACCCACTTGACACCGAGAACTTAGCGTCTGCCAGTAATGGAGGAAATATTATA
This sequence comes from Solanum sejunctum, assembly GCA_025642045.1. NCBI lineage: Eukaryota > Viridiplantae > Streptophyta > Magnoliopsida > Solanales > Solanaceae > Solanum > Solanum sejunctum. Next base: position 11,833 of record JAOTQJ010143934.1, on the reverse strand, counting down.
GCACCATTAACGTCCATGACCATAGGGTTTAGGCGATATTGGTTCCAACCATAGGCGTTCTTGTTGAAATCCCTAAGTTGCAGCTATCATCCCACTGGGGTAGATGTTTTTCTCTTCCATATTATCATTCATATTTATTTCTTCGTCTACCGCGATATCTTCATTCACCTGCGCCGTTTGCCTAAAAAGTCGATGGATCTCCAAATTGACCGAGGCTAAGGGATTGCCTTGTCTCCTTGTGTTGGACATACAACCTAGTACACCCTACAAGTAGAATCAAACACAAAAATAAAAATAAAAGTAAAATACAAGAGAATCTAGAAACTAGTACTTGAACTAACCAATAGTGAAATTAAGTCAAAACCTAGTTGTATTCCCCAACAACGATGCCATGATTCTTGGTCTTATACTCAAGCTCCAATAAGAAAGCGATCGCTATCAGTAATTAACCCAACCGAAGGATAGGGTCAAATCCACAGGGAATATAGGAGTTGACTATAAGAATTCACTATCAATCATTTTGAGTATATATGACTAAAATCTCTAGATGAGGGGGGGGGTTGTGATTTAAGAACAAAAATAAAAGTAAACACTACTCTTATCTGAAGAAACACTCAAATTTAGAGACAACTTGGGAATTGTATTCCCCATGGTTCAGTGACTCGATTACCCTAGACAACATAACTATAATTAGGAATTTTACATGTAAAACGATAACTTAGGTTCTTCCATCCCTCTAGTGAAGGTGAAGGGTCGAATTTCACCATGGTGCTTGGTTGGCAACCATGGTGTGCCAACTAACTGTTACTTATTGTCCCAGTCAACCTCCCCTAACACATCAATCAAATTTTGTCATCTGCTTTCCTTTTCCTATTTGTCACTACCTTGGTCAGGATGGTGATAGTAGGTGGGATTTGGTGTTGGCCACCACCAAACTATAATTAAAATGAAAGGAAATAAATTATACTTGAAAGACCCTATTCGTAGAAATGCAATTAATCTAAGTTATCTCAAATCAACTACTCATGGTTCCCACAACCCCAAGTTGTGGGTGCTTAGCTGCTCATGGCTAAAGAAAAACTAACAAGAATGCAAATATAATACATAGTTGAGAATTTTACCCAAAGCAATGAAGATAGATAATACCATAAGTTGCAAAAAACAAGATGGATAGATGGAGAATGATTACAATGTGATGCTTGCAATCCCCAAATATGGATTTTCCAATAGAAAAGAAAAATCTATAGTAAAACCATGAAATATTCTGTAGAGAATATTCAATGTCTATTTTATTGAATCTCCCCTCTGGTCTTGCTCAAATAAACCCTAACATAAAGTATTTATAGTATTTACGAATTTAACCCTAAAATTACATAGAAAAAATAGTTGGCAGCAGGTACGTCTCACAAGTATGACTCATAGGGTAACCTACGAGTCGTAATTGGGGTCTCGTATTAGGCACTTAACATTTTCGACTTGACTGTTATGACCTACTGGTATGAGTCGTTGCTTGGGATATGACTCACATGCTCCTTTTGTTGTCTAGGCCTTCAATGTGTGATCCACAATTTAGGCTCTCTGTTTCTTGCTACGAGTTCACTTACATGAGTCATAGTGAGACCAATGACTCGTAGAGTGACCCCATAAGGCTAACCTCCACATAGAAGATTTTTGACTTTTGCTCTCTATTTCTCGCTACGATATCATCCTATGACTCGTAACTTAGGATAAGACTCGTAGGTAAGCTCGTATATCCTGCACTTCAGTACAAATCTGCAATTTTCTCCCAACATCATGCCAATCTACCTTTTCTACAATAACAGTACAAAAACATATGAAAAACACAGAAAGTCGCATCAAATACCTATAAAATTCCTTGTTTTAGGCATCAAATGTGTTGTATTTTGACAACACATCACATTTAAAGACTAATATTCAGCCAGTATCCCAGTCTACAAAAGGGTAAATAACCACTCAGGCACCTAAACTAATCCACAATAATAAGGTATACAAAATCGATAAAAATTGAAGTATACTGACAGGTCAAACACAACCTCAAAGATTATCAACATGCAACCAACAAGAACCATTCATCCCAAACTCATTTAATTTCAAATTGCCATCTTACCCGTCATTCACCAACTCAATCTACAAATATAAAAATACACCCTCCAGTGACCAATCAATGCAAACCACATGGACCATACAGTGCAAAAAAAAAGTTATATTCTTCTCAGTGGTCCATTGTTCATCAGCCACATGCAATATAATAGCCTTGCCCACACAATCCATCCAATCTTCATCACTGATTATTTAAGATAATGCTATATAGTTCATATTATGAGTGATTACACAAGAAATCATATCAACTAGGCATGGGTACATATATCAACCTATTTTTAATGTCAATAATTACAATGAAACCATGGAAATCAACCAATTTAATCAAAAATCAGTTCTTATTAATTGCTAGGGCAAGAAAATAATGAAATTCATCCTCAATAGTTACCCTAATCTAATTGGTCAAATTTCAAAAAGAAAGAGAAATACATCCAAAAAATTGAAATTTTATCCGAAATAACAATGAAAAATGGAAGGAGAGAAAGGCCTAGGCTTATTTGGATAGTGAATAACCAAAATTTAGCGAAAAAAGATTGAGCTGTGGTTGGAGTAGCTAGGGATTGTTGCCAATGAGAAAGAAGGGTAGGGATCATTATGGGATTTCTAGTTTTTGAGAAATATAAGGGCAAAAAATTTGTTTACCTACTTTTAATTTTTTTAATTGGGTCAGGTAAAAGTGGAATTTTGATTTCATGTAACCTTGACTATGGGCCATGGAATATTAAACGGTCTATAATTCTTGGTTTCGTGATTTCAAAAAGGTATGGTTTAGAGCCTGGCATCGATGAATTCAAGCACAAAATGTAGAATATTCTATTACTCATAGGTAGTGTCATAGTTTCCCCCAACACTTCACAAAAGTTTTAGAAACTTACCTGGAATCCATGAACCTCATTCATGAGCTATAGTTTTTTGTTTGGATCAAAAAATTGGCTCGTAGATTGAAGTGCACAATTTTTTGTTAACTAGAAATACTTCTACGATCAGTTCCATGAGTTGTGGTTTAAACATAGTTCATCTACTAACTCGTAGAACCCAATTATCTCACTTTTGGTACTCGTTTTCTACCTTAACCCTATTCCTGCACATTCTCAGCAAAATAACTTATCACCTTATAACTTTTCCATCTGTGTGTCTAAAATTACAACCAAAACATGAAAACTAAAATTACCTATGAGTCCAAAAATATGATTTAACACAAGTGCTTAAAACTACAACTAGTATCTTGGGTTGCCTCCCAAGTGGCGCCAGGTTTATTACTGCGGCATAACTTACACTACTTGGTTACTCAACTTTACCAAGTGTCCATACTTCCACTACCTTAACTTCAATAGCACTGCCAAAGTATGATTTGATCCTTTGGCCATTGATCTTGAACCTCGTGCCATCTTTGTATTCTAACTCGACAGCCACATGGTTGAAAACATGTGTGACCTTATATGAACCTAACCATTTAGACTTGAGTTTTCTAGGAAATAACCTTAGCCTTGAATTGAACAATACAACCAAATCTCCTAGTGCAAACTTAAGATGATCAGTGTGACGGTCATGATACAACTTCATCTTGTATTTGTACAATGTAAAGCTCTCATATGCCCTCAATCAAAACTAATCAAGTTCGTTGAGTTGGCTCAGCCATGAGTTCATCGCATCATTCTAGTCCATAGCTTTTTGAGTGCCCACATCGCCTTGTGCTCAATCTCTATAGGTAAGTGATAAGCTTTACCAAAAATAAGTTAGTAAGAAGACATACCCATGGGAGTATTGGATGTAGTCTAATAGGCCCACAATGCACCATATAACATTTGTGACCAGTCAGTCTTATTTACATGCATTGTCTTGAAATAGAATCTGCTTAATCTTCCTATTAGCTACCTTAACTTTCCCACTTGTCTATGGATGGTAAGGCATTGCCACTCTATGCTTCACACCGTAGTTCTTTAGAAGGGACTTAAACAACCTATTACAAAAATGGGAACCTCCATTACTGATAATCACCTGAGGAGTGCCAAACCATGAGAAGATGTTTCTTTTGAGGAATGTCGTGATACTTTTACCTTCATTGTTAGGGAGCACAACTGATTCCACCTATTTTGAGACATAGACCACATCAACAAAAATCTACTTATTCAGATAAGAACTGATAAATGGTCCCATAAAGTCTATGCCCCAAACAACAAACAACTCAATCACCGTGATAGGGTTAAGTGAGAGGTTATGCTTTCAAGAAACTCCACCTTCTCTTTGCATTTAGCACAAGATTTAGCATAATTATGAGAATATTAGTGGATGGTTGGTCAATAGTAGCCATACTACAGGATCTTATATTTTGTCTGAATTCCTCTGTAATGCCCACCGACTAATGATAAATGGCAATACTCCAAAATGCTCATTATCTACACCTCAAGAACATAGCTTTGAATGATACCATCTCATGGAGAGGGAACAAATATGGTTCATCCCAAAAAACCTTTTTCACATCAGACATAAACTTACGGCACTGGTGAGAAGTTAAATCTAGTGGCATAACGTTACTAACTAAGTAGTTTGCATAATCCGTGAACCATGGTATCAAATCCTATGATTCCGCCAATACTCTCTCATCAAGGAACAAGTCATCAATCTCCAATCATTGAAATTTTCCGTAGCCTTCTCCTGGAGTCTAGAAAGGTGGTCAACAACCTAATTCTCTGTCCCCTTCCTGTCAGTAAACTCAAAATCAAATTCCTGAAGAAGAAGTACCTACCTTGGTTTTTCATCTTTCTTCACCATCAAGTACCACAATGTCAAATGATCAGTATGTATAATTACTTTGGCTCCCAAAAGATATGATCTAAACTTTTTGAACGTACAGACAGATATAAGTAACTCTTGCTAAGAGATAATGTAATTTTTTTATGTAGTATTAAGGGCTTTGCTGGCATAGTAAATATGATGAAGTATCTTCTCTCTATGTTGTCCCAACACCATACTAAGTGCAACCCCGCTTGCACACATATAATCTGAAAGTGCTGATTCCAATCTGGAGCAACTATGATAGGCAATAATATCAATCTCTATTACAACCCTTTGAATGCCTTCAAACATGCATCATCACACATGAACTTAGCATCCTTGTCAAGTAGCTTACATAAAGAATGTGCAATCTTTGAGAAGTCCTCTATAAACTGTTTGTAGAAACCTGCATGTCCTACGAAATTCCTCATACCATCTATAGAGATAGGTGGAGGGAGCTTCTATAGGACCTATACCTTAGCTCTATTAATCTCTATTCCTTTGATGGAAATCCTGTTACCTAACTTAACACCTTCCTCTACCATGAAGTGATATTTTTCCCAGTTCAGCACAAAGTGACACTCCTCGCATTGCTTCAACATGTCATGCAAATGCCTCAAGCAATCTTAGAATGAATCTCCTACCATACTAAAGTCATCCACAAGCACCTCAATCCTATCCTCCACCATGTTAGATAAGATAGACATCATGCATCTCTAGAATATAGTTGGCGCATTACACAATCCAAATTGCATCTTTTTGAATGCGAATATGCCATAAGGACATGTAAAGGTCATCTTATCTTAGTCATATGGAGCAGTGAAAATCTAATTGTAACATGAATAAGCATCTAACAAAATAATAATAGCCTTTACCCGCCAAGTAATCTAGCATTTGGTCCATGAATGACATAGGGAAGTGATCACTCTCTGTTGACTCATTGAGTTTGCAATAGCCCATACACACCCTACAACCTGTGACTAGTCTCATGGGAATAAACTCATTGCTAGCATTAGGAATCACATTGATACCTCCTTTCTTTGGAACATATTGGACTGGACTCACCCATTCACTATCAACTGTTGGACATCAAACTCGCATCCAACCAATTAATTATTTCTTTGTGGACAACCTCCTGCATTGGTAGATTGAGACATCTTTGATGCTTAATACTCAACTTATAGTCTTTGAAAAGTTGAAGCTTCTGTGTACAGATGCCAAGTGGGATGCTACTAATGTGTGGAATTGTCCATCCAATAGCACTCTTGAATCTTTTGAGAACCGAAATCAATGCCTCCACCTGTTTATCATTAAGATCTATAGCAACAATAATAGGAAATGTATTGTTAGTTCTCAAAAACACATAGCTCGGGTGGATTGGAGTAGCCTTCAACTCCAACACTAATGGCTCCTCAATAGATGGTCTAGTATGTGGTGACTCGTGATTTTTCAAGTCCAACTCAAGCTTGAGTTAGTGTTTGTGAAACCCATGTGCTCCAAGTGCCTTAACCAACTCATCATAGTTTGGGATTCCATCACTCTCAAAATTCATAAATATAGCCTCAAAAGTTTTGACACCAGACCTTTCTTCGATTAGTTCCTTAGATTGTACTTTATCAATGCTTTTAATAATAGAGACAACTTTCAAATTATTAGGTCTGTTTATGGACTGGCACACATTAAAGATAACCTCTTTGTTATTCAATCTTAACTTGAGTTGGCCCAACTCGGTGTCCGCTAGGGCTCACCCCATGGCTAGGAAAGACCTTCCTAAGATAATTAGGACATTGAGTCAAATTCATAATCAATGATCATGAAGTCTGTGGGGATGATAAAAATTTTTACTCTGACTAGAATATCAAAAATATCCGCACAAGATTTTTCATAGTTCTAATTGCCATCAACAACCATATTGTAGTCAACGTGGGGGCTCCCAATCCTAACTGCTTGAACACTGCAAGAGGCATTAAGTTGATACTAGATCCTACGTTGCATAACATCTTTGCAAAGTTGAGATTCCAGTGGTATAGGGTATGGTGAATGCTCTAGGATCCTCCTTCTTTTGCACTAGTGACCTTGTTGCAATAGCTCCACAGTGGTGGAGATAATTATCAATCTCTTGACTCATCATTCTTTTCTTATTCACTAGATCCTTTATGAAAATAGCATACCGAAGAGTTTTCTCTAACAGATCAATAAGTGAGAGATTAATAGATAATTGTTTCAACATAGAGATGAAATTTTGAAACTTCCCATCCTCATTCTTCTTCGTGAGCCTCTGAGGGAAAGGTGGTAGAGGCCTTGGTATGGACTTCAGCTGTCATGACCCAAGCGCAGGGCCTAGACATGACATAGCAAATAGGAACCCAAAGGGGAACCCCAACAAGCCTATTAGCATATCATTTACACATCCTTGGTCATGGAATTGATTAAACAACAATAAGAGAATAGAAATAAGGATAGAGGGACCAAGGGAAATCTTTAATAGTATAGATCATCAAAAGAGTCAAGCTTAAGCATAATTATATTACTTGTCCAACAACACCTCTAACATAGATTGAGCGGGGGAGAAGACACTTTTTGGGCTCACTCTTTTAGTATCCAAGGGCAACATATGGAAAGAGCAAAAGTAAGAGCATAAAGCTAGTGTCCCCAAACTTGAGGACTCACCAATAGCTTATTTTCAAAATAGTCAACGACCCATGGGGAGGATGACCGTGAGGGGATCCAGTTCCTATATAGTAACATCATGTAGGCATGAAATATGCGTTAGTATATTTGAATGTACTAAGTATATATCATGCAATGCAATACGAGATAGGAAACTTAATCAAAATGCATATTCATAAGCAAGAGATCGTATATTAGCAATATGGCATACATGATCAAAGTTAAAAGTAAAACATGCTTATATCGAACATAATACATGTGTAGGAAAAGACCATCATCATAGACCAAGCACCTAGTATTTGGAATCCAAGGCCTACCACCCCTTCCAAGGCGATTGAGGTATTTACCCCTCAATTGGTAGATGGGCATAGTTCCCCCCATCAAAGTGATCGAGGTATATACACTCAATATGGTAGATGGTCATAGCACTCTCCATCATAGTGGCCAAGGTATATACCCCTTAACTAGTAGATAGATATAGCACTTTCCATCATAGTAATTAAGATATATACCCTTTAACTGGTAGACGGACATAGCACCTCTATCATAGTAGTTGAGGCATAGCACCCCCTCAACAAGGTGTGGTCAAATTGCAATACTATAGGTACTTTCCATGAAGTCAACACATAAATACATTATTTTAATCATCATAAAGTCACTTGACTCATAGGTCATGCAATGGATCATTAATAACTAAAGAACCCTAAATCGGATATTTTACCAAACACTTGGCAGGTGTGTAATACTAGTTCAACATCATGCAATTCAAGAGTGAAATCATGTGAAAAAACTTAATGTAAATCAACCCACCAACACTTGGTTACGCCATCATGCAATATATATTGAACCCTTCACCAAATCTCATAATAGATCATAGATTCATATCTCAAAACATGCTTAAACAATCACATTTCATGAAACCCCAACATAGTTTATATTCAAATTTCAGAATAGAAGATACCTATAAATAATCAAATTGAAAACATGTAATTTACACGAAAAAGCGGGTTGGGCACCATGGGTGAAATGACCCAATGGTTGAAACCCACATATCTCAACTTTGGAGATTTCCTTGATGAAGATTTAAATGAGAACCTAAAGCTTGAATGAGTTCCTTAAGATCTGCAAGTGAGTTTGGGACACCTGAAATGGGTAAAATATTTGGCTAAGTGTGAGAGGATTTTGGGGAATGTCTGGAATGATATGGGGTTGAAAAAAGAATAAGTACAGGTGTTCTTACGTATAGAAAGGCTTAGGCCCAAGGCTCCAAGGGCTTAGGCCAAAATAAGAAAACTGGCAACACAATACACTGTTAGAACCCATAAGTTAGAACCCATAAGTTAGAACCCGTAAGTCCTTATTTAATTCAATTTATTAAAGTTTGGGACCAAATGTAAATTTATTCAAAGTTTAGTCCTAAAGATTAAATTGTTGTGGGGTCATGTGTGTGGCTATTTCTAATTGGTCCATGTGAGAGATGTTTACCTATATATATATGTGTGTGTGTGTACACACTTCTCTTGTACAAGATATTCACACTTAGAAAACTTTGAGAGCCAAGGAAAGCAAGCTCTCGGCTTGCTACAGTAAGAGAGAAAATACATTTTCTTTTTCGATCTTTCGATTATTTGACACTTCAAGCTTGGTATATTGAGTCTCTTAAGTGGCGTGGTGGCATTAGTTGGTCAAGAAAGTGCTTGGTTCGATGGATATGAAGATTTGGGTCTAGTAAGTGACTTGAAAGGTATGTTAATTTCTAGCTTAATTCATGTAAATTAAAACTTGTGGGTGTGTTAGGGGTGCATTATAATGAAGGTAAAACATGAAAAAATGGTTGGTTCTTAGTTGAATTATGAATTTAGAATTTGGTGTTGGAATTGAGGACAAGTTTGCATATGAAGATATATTGATTTATAGTCATGTGTTTATGCTTATTTGTTATGAAAATAGTCTTTGTGTGGTTAAAGAAGTGTTGGAAAAACTATGTGAATGTATACATGAGGGTTAGCTTGAATTGGAGCCCCATGGGAAGTTTAACGTTATGTTTTAGCGTTGGGGGTTTGCGTTGGGAGTTCAAGTGATGTATTATAGTTCTTGGAGTATGTAGGAAGGCTTGAATATGGTAGATATATGTTTGTATAAATGCTTTCCTATTTTACCAATTATGTCGTAATAGCATTTTGTGATTTTGTTTTGACGTTGTGAGGGCGTCGGAGATGGTTTGTTGATGTTTTAGGTTGTTGTTATTGTTGATTGATTGATTATTTGAGCCGAGTTGAATTCTTAGGGCAGTATATTTTAAGGGGAGATGCTGCCGAAATTTTTATATAAATTTGGAACTAGAGAGTTAGGATCTAAAACCCGAAATGGTTGTTAATCGTTGGCGTTATCGTAATTTGTGTAGACGTTGGACATCCGGAAGCATAAATTGGATTGGACTTCCGTTGGAGTTAGTTGGAGAAAGAAATCGATGTATGTAAAGATTTCCTATCTCTTGGCATGAGTTGGTTAAACTTAGTCAATGTCATACGTTTGAAAAAAAAAGAAGAAAGAAAGAAATCCCTTTTTCCTTCACAATTTGGGTCCAAACACATCTTATATTAGATCCTTGGTACTTTTATAAAAATCTATTTGTATCTTGACTCTTGGGTATGTAGAGTCTGCAAGTTGTAAAAAGTGTGAAATGGTTGAGTCTGTTGAAAAAAAGTGTTTCGTTGGAGGGCGCAAATGCCCGTAATATTCGACAAAAAGCCTAAATGGGATCTATGTTCATTCCTTGCCACACTTATACTGAATTTACTTCATCCTTAAATTTTTGACACTTTAGAATCCATGAATGGTGTTCGTTTGACCGGAAGTAAATAGTTTGGAAAACTATAGGTTCAAATTGTTCCGAAATAGTTTGGAAAACTTCTGGTGTTATGCCGTGGTATAGCGTGAGTTTGGAGCTCGCCATCATTCCCGTCCGATATGCATTATTTTGATATTTTAAATAAATAATTATTTTGATGTTTGCATATAGGTTTGACTCATATATTTTCATTCGGAATATTACTCTCATTTATATTTCGCACTTTTCCCTTTACATATTCGGTACGTATTTTGTACTGACCCCCTTCCTTCGGGGGAGGGCTGTGTTCATGGTCGCAGGTACTGATGTACAGGTTAAAGAGCCTTCTTCTTAGGATCTTCGTCTATCATCGAAGTGCTCCCTTGCCTCAGGAGCAGACTTTTGGATATATACATGTACGCTTATTTTTTATATTTTGCATTTATTTATATTCGAGGGTATGATGGGGCCCTGTCCCGTCCCATGATTCAATTCGTATGTTTAGAGGTCTCTGAATACATGTGGGTATGGAATATTTTGTGTGGTATGACTATATATGTATGATATGTTTTTTGGGCAGTTCTACCATAGCGGTGACCTTGTCGGCCCGCATATATATGTATATTGATGTTTGTAATTTGTTGGGGTCGCTGTTTGCAGATGTGGTTAGTCAATAAAATAGAGGAAACTCTGCCAGAATTTTGATAAATTCCATAGCTATTATAGTTCAAAATCCGGTTTAGTATTTGTCTGGGTGCCCAATCGGCACTAATCATGGTCCCTGGGTTGGGTCGTGACAGAAGTGGTATTAGAGTAGTTAATCCTTGGAGTGTCCACAAACCGTGTCTATTAGAGTCCTGTTTATCGGTGTGTCGTGTACTACATCTATAAACAGGACGCTACAGGATATTTAGGATGTTACTCTTCCTTCTAATCTTAGATCGTGCGTTAGAGCGATGATAATAGGATAATTCCCTCCCTTGTCCTGCATATTCCTCCTTGGATTAAAAGAGGATATAGAGACATCTTTGCTACTGTTGAACAACATGAGGAAAGAGTTAGAATGGCTTAATAAGAAATTAATCAAGAAAACACAGTTGAGAATAGGGCTAAATTGCATAGTGTCAACGCTGAATACATCAGATTCATGCAAATTAAGGAGTCCATCCTACCAACTCAAAATACTTCCATGCGTTGATAAGGGCAGAAGGAAAAGGCTCTTTATACACAAACTATATACTGGCAATGCGAACTGGGTGCGGGCTGATCACAATATTGCTTCTGCTTCTTGTAATTATTTTCAAGAATTATTCATTGGACAACAGGCTAGAATTGCTGAGAACATACTGAATTGCATCCCAGTATTAGTTAATGAGGAGCAAAATCAATTCCTTCAAGCTATGCCTACTCTGAATGAACTCCAACAGGGTGTTTTTT